>PVJO010028388.1:0-18229 GCA_004026905.1 Hystrix cristata
TTCCATTTTTTAACCTCATGACTTGTAACTCTGGACAAGGTACTTGTTTTAGTTACTTTTCTCTCGTTGTTGGGACAGAATACTCGACACCCAAAGTTAGGGGAAGAAAGGTTTATTAGCTCACAGTCTGCAGAGGTTTCAGTCTATAGTCCGCTGGGTCCGAGGCATGGCAGAGGTAGGGCGGGCCGGCGTGGCCGACCGACGGGCTCACCGGCAGCAAAGTAAAGTGAGGAAAATGCAAGGAATGTATGCAAATAAACAATGCAAACAAGCAGCTAGTTAGCGTCTTCCTGTATCTTTTATCTAGGCTACCTGCCCCTAGGGCGGCCCGCACTCCCACCCCCAATCTCAGTCTCACATCCTTGATCCCAGCAGAACCACACCAAATCGATCAATAGATTAATTTAGTAATCACACACTCTAGATCCAGCTATCTCTTACCACATGAGGCTTTGGGGGGACATGTAGACACAAACCATAACAGTACTTAACCGCTCTGTATTTCAGGTTCTTCCTTCATGAAATAGGAACAAATAATACTATTATAGGCAGCGAAGTAAGGTAGAAATATTACAGGCAGTCAGACTGTGCTGGGAGTCAATACACAGGACAACTATGGCTGGAGGCGCATCCATTGAAGGTCAGGTCTCAAGATAAGGATGGAAAGACCAGAGCCACACCCCTGGCTGAGGGATAAACAATGAACGGAAGATTACATCTGTTAAAGTCTAGGTCACCCAGGTGGGCAACCAAGATCTCTGGATCCAACCCACCCTGGAATGTCCTTGTTCTCTCCTTGCCGATTTACTACGTGACTTTCTTCCCCACTGGACCACTATTACCTAAACGACTACACTTGTAATATTATTGGTTAATCATCATTTTGACACACATTGTACCCGCCTCACAATTTTGCTCTATAAAACTTCCCCTGAAGGGTGGGCTCGTTGGCAACCCACTCGGGTCGCCTCCTGTCTCTCAGGAGCTCTCTTTCTCTCTCCCAATAAAATTCCTACTCTTAACCTCCTTTGTTCCTTAGAATTCATTCTTCGACTTCGGGGAACACGAACTCAGAGTAACTGACATCTAGCAGATTGGGAGTTATATTTTTTCCCCTATATCAATACTTTCTAAGGTGATTGTGGAGACAAAATGAATTCATATATATATTTCCCTGAAAATAACACCAGGTCATACTAATTTACTGGGTGTTATATTGATTTTTCCCCAGGGGATAAATAAGGCTTATTTTCAGGGGATGTCTTACTTTTTTGTGTACAACAGTCTACATTTATTTATGTACAACAATCTACATTTAATCAAATACAGTCATTTTATCTTCTTCTGGAACGTCAACACAACTCTGCAAACTCCATGTTCCGGCCTGAATTTCCTATGACTCTATTTCCTGGAGAGCCGCTGGCCCCAGTCTCTCCTGTCCGGCTATAGCGCCCCCTTACATGAGCCCTTCTTGCCTGTGAAGCCTGCTCGTAGTGCACGGGCAACACAGTGGTCAGTGATTTTATCCCATGAATTCTTCACCCAAGTCACGACCTGTTGCAGGCTGGGTTCGCAAAGTTTCCATTAAATCAAGTGTTCAATGAAGACTTACGAGTCAAGAATGGCAACAAAAGTGACGACAGTTAAGAATGATGCTTCACACAAAAGAGACGAAACATTGCAGGCCCCAAAATTCAGAAAACGTTTCTTTATTTCACATGAGTGCATTAAACACACCCATTACAACTCAAGATGTACTGGATTATGGAGAGTCATACTAGACACAATTACATCTGCTCCTTATCCAGTGAGCACCTTATTTGTGTGCTGTGGCCTGTACTCTGGTCACTTGGCAGTGAGTCTTGAGTACATCTGTTTACGTAGGTGTTTACCTCTTGTCTGAAGGCTCCCACTGGGGATTTACAAAGACTTAATTATAGTTTGTATTATCATTTATTTTAGATATTAATGTCAATTATATATATATGTATATATATATATAATTTTGGTACCAGGAATCGAACTCAGGGCCTCATGCTTGCGAGGCAAACACTCTAAGCACTGAGCTAAATCCCCAGCCCAATATATTTATATTTAACTGTATATTAATATCATTACTTTATAATTCAGTATGTCCATTGTGTGTTGTAAGGGAGGTGCTCAATGATCCATCCTGCTGATAATCTGAACTGGGGCCTATTTTCAGGGTAGGGCTTATGTTACAAGCACCCTGAAAAATCACACTAGGGCTTATTTTCCAGGGAAACAGTGTGTGTGTGTGTGTGTGTGTGTGTGTGTGTGTGTGCTTATATATATATATATACACACACACACACACATATATGTGTGTATATCTTAAAACTGTTTGGCACTTACGTGTAAGTACTTTCTGTTTTAGACATTATTATTATTATTCTCATCATTACTTTTATAGCACATGACCTAGTTCACATGACTATGACTTGGGGGAATGCCTTTTCCATGCATCTTTGACCCCGTCAGAACACAAGCTGCCTGAGACCAGGGTCTGAGCTTATTCATGGCTGTGTCCTAGACCCTGACACTAGGATATATTTGTTGAATACATGATTATTAATTGTTCTATATCTTTATGTTCTTATTTCTTCAGACTTTTCATATGCTTGCAAACTTTGCTAAAGCCTTTCAAGAGACATTTCCCTTTCATTTAATTGGCGAAAATTAAGGCTCTGACATTTTTATCCTTGTTTTAATGATATGGTTTAATATCTTCTTCCTCTGTTTTCCTCAAGCACTTTCACCAGACATCCAGTTTTATGGTGCAGGGATTAGTTTAATACAACGAAGTGATTTTATCACAATGATCTCTTGCTGGGATAATTTTTTTTCTTTCTTATAGGCCCTTAACTTGAATTCTTTTAGTGTTTCGCAGCAGCGATATTGGACGAATGAGATACAGAAAATGTGCTTTCTCACTGCTGCCAAGAGTCAGCCCCAAATACCGCGGCAAAGTGCTTCGGTTTGCAAAGGTGTAGCTTCCTTCCCCTCGGCGTCCTCTCGCGAGTTAGGTGCTGTGATCTCGCTGTCGGACATGTCTGTGTTATTCAACCTCGCTTAGCGCATGCAATATTGGTGACACTTTCAGCCTCTGGGAACACCTGTGACACATGCTTGCTGCAGTAAACATTCACTTGAGCAAATGAAAAATAGCACATGAGACAGCAGTCATGCTACAGGACTTTTTCATGGTTATTGCGGACGACAGCGGACAAAAGCCCAGCACTGCTATGAGGCCGCATGCTGGTAATGCCCGGCTCCCACCACAGTCTCCAAGAAGCGGTTGTCAGGGGAGAGGCAAGTCCCTGCCTCGACTTCCTCTGATGGTAGCGCCCACCCCGGGGCTCTTCAGCTGTCAAGTTCCTTCACTGCCTAAGCAAAGCCACCAACCAAAACTTGTCCCTCTTCCCCTTCTGTGAGCCTAAAGACTTACTGTGAACTTGGACAAACTCTGAAGAACCTGTCTCCATTCAACATGGAAAAAAAAGTCAGTTCGTAAAGATGAACAATTGCAGGGAAAGAAAAACCAGAGAAGAGTTAGCAATTCAAAAAAAGGATTCATCAGAGTCAGTATCTTTCTTTGACGTTTCTCTGAGAAATTCGGTGAAACTATGAGAAGTGTTTAATTTGCTTTGTCCACCACTGCAGGGTGAACTTTGCGTCTCTGAAAGCAGAGAGGGTCATCAAGGAAAAAAAGAAAATGCCCGGACCTTACAAACCTAATTTCGGTGAGGTTCTTCTCTTTTACTTAAACCGTGATATAATTTCTAGTCCAGAGGAGACATTTAAATGACAAATCAATCATTGCATTTATTGAAGAAGCCACCATCTTCACTGCTATCCAGATTTAGTGTAATTCCTCTTCCCGCTTAGCGCAGAGACCTTTCATCTTCCAGATGAGAAGAAGAACCTGAACTCAGCACCGGTGTGCAAGGAGAGGCTGAGTTGGGCGAGCTGCACTCAAGTCCCTTTGGAGAGGGTTCCGGCCCCTGCTGTCGTAGGACAAACTGTTCTGCTGTGGCCGAGTCCCAGAGTTGCTGCCACGGAGTGCCACAAAGTAGGCAGTTTGAGGCTAGGAGTCTGGAGTCAAAGTTATCAGTAGGGCCATGTACCTTCTGCATGCTGTAGGGAAAGATCTATTTTTGTCTGTTCCTAATTTCTTTTTAAAAATTTATTTATTTTTTATTAGTACATGTTTGCAGTTTGTAAGGTTAACATTCACTGCAGGGAGTTGCTGTGTACATAACACATTTTAAATCCTTTTTTCAGCCTCTTTTCTTCCCCTCCTTTCCCTCTCCCTTCCCTCCATCTCTTGCTCCCTTTCCCATTTGAGATTTATTTATCTCCTTCCTTCTTATTTACTATCTTCTGTTTTGCTCTTTATTTATATTTTTTGTTTCCCATATAAGATAAAGCATGTGTTATTTAAGATTGTATGTCTAATTTATTTCACTTAACATTATGGTCTCAAGGTGCATTCATTTTCCTACAAATGACTCAAGCTTATCTTTTTAATGGCACAGTAGTTCTCCATTAGTTGCCAGTAATCCTTGTCCTTCCTTGGCATGTAGACACGTCCCTCTCATCTCTGCCTTGGTCACTTTGTGCTCCCCCTGTTTATGCATACTCTGTATCTCCACATGGTGTTCTTCCTGGATGTCCCTATTCAAATTTCTGTCTTCTTATAAACAGGTGAGTCCACCTTGTCTAGTATGAGGTCTTCTTGATTACATTTTCAAGGACCCTGTTTATAAGTAAGGTCATGTTTACAGGAACTGGATATTAAGGCTTCTACATATTTTTATAGGAAACACAATCATAAAACAACTTTCCTATTTTTAATTCACAAACATAAATTACACACTTTAGTGAAAACATGATTCATGGCTGAAACAAATCAATTAACATATGTATTAGCTTGTACATTTTTGTAATACAGTCACTTAAAACCTCATAGCAATTTTTGTTAATATACTATATTGTTACTCAACATAAACCATGATGATCAATAGATCTATTGAACTTATTCCTTCTAATTACATTCTGTTTTGTATTATTTGATCGACATCTCCCCTTCCTCATCCCCCAGCCTCTGCCAACCACCATGGTACTCTCCATGAATATGGTTTTTTTAGATTCCATGTATAAATGAGATCATGTGGTATTGTACTCGTATCTTTGTGCCTGGCTTATTTCACTAAAGTATATTCTTTGGCCTTATCTATGTTGTTTCAACTGATAAGACTTTCTTCTGTTTGAAATACTGAAGAGAATTCCATTGTGCATATATCCCACATTTTCATGGGTTCTTCCCATTTCTTGGCTTTTGTGGATGGGGCTGCAATAGACATGAGACATCAGGTGTCCATTTGACACACTGATTTCATCTCCTTTGGGTATATACTCAGTGGCGGGATTGCTGGATCTTATGATGGTTTATTTTTAGTGTTTTGAGGAAGTGCCACAGACTTCCACAAGGGGTGTCCTAATTTACATTCCTCCCAATGCGTGCAAACTTCCTGTCTCTTCATGGCCTGGCCAGCATTTATTATCTTTTGTTTTTGAGAATAGCCATCCTCACTGGACTGAGATGATAGCACACTGTGGATTTCATCCGCATTTCCCTGATTATTAGTCACTCTGAATATTTTTTTCAGGGATCTGTTCACCATTTGTATGTCTTTCTTTATGAAATGTCTATTTAGGTGTATTGCTCATTTTAAATTGGATTATTTGGAGTTTTGCCATTTAATTATTCACATTCCTTATACATTTTGGATATTAACCTCTTGTCAGATGTATCGTTCTGGGAACATAATTCTACTCACTATAGTCAGAAACAATATAGCATGAAGTCATCTGACAAGACATATTTTTGATCTCTAGTTTCTGTTATGTTTGATTCAGGAGGATATTAATATTGCCTACATACACTCTACCACAGTGCATTTCTGAGCTATATTATTTAAAAATCTTCCATACCTTTCTGGGGCAGCAGCATTTTGAGTCACTACCAAAGCACTTGACACTTTTAGGGAAGTCTTACTTTCCCTATTGTGGTTGGCAAACACATAGTGGTCAAATTTCTACTTATGTCTTTTACAATGCTCACTGTTGCCAGTGTTTTGGTCCTAGTGACTAGACGATGATTCCAAATACAGTGAGTGATCCCTATTCTTGGCACAATTTATTCTTGGATCTCATCAACCCTAACACAGAGCAGAGAGAGCATGACCACCAGGAGTCACTTTCAGCAGTTTGTAGAGGAAATTATCTCCTAAAAAGGGTGAGCATTTTATAGCAGAAAAACCCATCTTAATATCTACCTGTCCAATGGATGCAGTAGGGTTATTTTTCTGAGTTGATTAGAAAGGATTCATTTATTCCCTAAGGGCCTTTATGTCAACAACCGTGGGTCAGCAAATGCCAGAATTCTGTTCTATCTTGGAAGCTCTCTTGATGTGCTGTTGGACACAAATTAGGATAAACTCACTCTAGGCAATAAGTATTAGCTATGTTAAGATGTCTTGTACTGCTATAGAACAGGTAGAATGCTCTGAGGATATCAGCTCTTCCTAGCATTGAGAAATCAGTACACTCATTCTGGTGCATTACATCAGTCCGTCATATTGTCACTGAAACAAGGTTCCTACCGTCTAATTCTAGTTGGGCAAAATATTTATTCTGAGGTCTGTCTCATAGGCCCCACTCACTACAGATTTAAGTACTTGCTACATAACAAAGTTTATTAAAATAAGCCAAAAATACCATTTCACATCTTGGTTTTCATGGTTAATTCTAGCCCCACGTTTGGTGGTAATTCTTTCCCATTAATCCCTTACACATGCTATGGGACAGGATAATATCTTTTCTGTTTCAGATGCCCTCTGCAGGATAATTTCAGTTGTCCAAAGTTCCCACAGATGCAGGTGTCCCCCCACAGCACACTGTCTGGGTGCCGTGCCTCTGTCTCTGAGCTGACAGGACAGAATTGTAAAGGATCCTGGAATACAGAACAATGAGGTTAAAATATAATTTTCAATATACAGGGTAAAATCGAGACTCTGATGTAGACATAAAATTGAGCATAAGTTAACGATTGTATTTGATGCATTTTTAATGAGGGAGCCAGGAAAAGTTCAAACTGACTCAAAAGAAAGGAACAAATTCAAAGAACAAATGCGTAGATCAAGAATATTGAAATGGATGTGAAAATGGGGAAAAATTATGCTTTCCATTAGAGAGTGTTATAATGATGAACAGATGGAGGAAAGTGGATCGTGAAAAAGATTTAGAATCAAAAAAGATGTCCAGCTTAGTCAGCCTCATTTGAACCTTTTCTGGACAGGACACAACAAATAGATAGATAGATAGATAGGTAGATGGATAGGTAGATAGATAGATAGATAGATAGATAGATAGATAGATAGATAGATAAGGAGCAAGCATTGCTATCATTTTCCTCAATTTATAGTTGTAAAATATCAACTGTAAAATGAGATAGTCCAAGCAGATTCTCTGGAGCATAGATAACACATAGTTCTCTGCTGAAGTAAATATTTTCTTCATGGTGACAATATCCAGTGAAGTTTAGGTTTAGAAGACTTTCTGTTTCCTTAGAATATTAATGTATAACTTTGCAAAGAAAATCCTCTATGCTGGTGTGGAGAGAAGTTATGGCAGATGAGGAGGTGAATTTGCAATTCTCTGGGGTGTACCATAGAGAGAAGGAAGCATAAGAAGTAAGAGATGCGGCAGGGGCTGCAGAAGAGGCCAGCTCCATTTGACAGGTTTAATGCAAGACTGTCTAGGACCAAAACAAACCATCACAGGGCACAGACTCGTCAAAATCTGGAGATGAGCAAACCCTCTCAATCAAGACTGCTCCCTACATAGGGAGGCTCTGTGGATTGCCCTGTGCATCCAAATGTCTTCTAGGGAAGAAGCAAAGAAGAAGAAACCCTCTTGAAAGAAGAGAAACAGCCGTGATAGTATTGTAGACAGCTAAGTTAGAAATTATTATACAGTCCTAGAGGGACTGCAACCACAAGGAAGTCAGCACGAAAAATAAAGACATCAAAATTGTGCCTGGTGGCACATTTGAAGAAGGCCAGGCCTCAAAGTGGAGATGCCATGGGCAGGCCTGCATGCCTCCCTAGGGGAGAATCGGTAACTTGAGATTATACTGTGATTAGCCCACCTGGTCCAGTAAGTCCAGATAGGCATCAGATAGATGCATAGGTGAGTGACCAGAGCATGTGGACCCATCCCTTCCCAAGAATGGCTTTGTTCTTTCCATGTACCCTTGCTAAGTGGCTCATTTCCTATTTGATAGATATTACTTGTAATCCTATAGGTTGATAGTAGTCTGACCCATGTACCCACATTGTGACTTTGCTTTTGACTGTGTATAAATTACCCATGACAAAAGAAGGGCCTCTGAGGTCATCCATCCAGGACCCCTCCTGGAAATCCAGGAGCTATTCTTCTTCCCCTATTTCCAATAAAACCCTCCTAACATCCTCCTTTGGTTCATGACTTCATTCCTCAAAGTTGTGAGACCATGAGCTCAGCACATTTAACATCCAAAATAGGTCAGGAGTTACACTTTTCCTACATCAATAGGAACATTAACTTTTGAATTGAATAATTTGCCTAAAGTAACTAAGCTAGAGTAACAGTATGCAGTAAAAAAGGGCAATTTATTTTCCCAAATAACAATTTTATTTCTTCTATCATCATCAGGAGTAAAGTCTCAAGAGCAAGATTAGATCAGTTATAAATAATGAGATGCCATTAAAAATTACATTTAAAACTTGTTGCTGACATTTTTTATCTGCCCATTGCACACCCTAGAAAACATACAAACATAGAGCCCTCATTTCTCATGTTTTTTTCAGCAACGGCAAATCTTTGGATCAGTGGATTTTTTTTTTTTTCTTTCAAGAAACTTGACATTGGTATGATGGTAATTTCATTGGGACTATACTGTTTAGAGTCTGAAGTATTCTGCAATTTTATATGAATCTTGTTATTATTGTTTTTAAAACTTTTTAAATAAATGAACAGCATCCTGCAAACACCGGTTTCAACATTTGTCCAGTGATCCTTAAATGAATATTCAAAGTAGACGAAGTTGCAAGCAATGATTTATTTTTCAACATGTGTGCCTATTATTTCTTATCTTAAATTCCAGAACATCACAGAATAGTACCGCTGGATTTAGGCAATTCCTTTGTTTCTTTTTACTTCAATAGAGAAAGTGAAGAGTTTTGGCTTTTAAGTATACCATTAATTGTTTTATTTGATATTGATATTATTCATCATATCACAGATGTAGCTTTTGTCTTGTGATTAAAGCTGCAAAAAAAAAATCAGAAGGGAGATAATGAATTTTTCTGCTTGACTTATTAAATAAGAAATTATATAGATACTGTTCATGTGATTGAGCCATTCATACTTCTGAGACAAAACCCCTTTGCACAAAGTGTATTGTTTTTAATAGTGTGCTGTCTTCTTTTCGTTGTTTTGATTTTGATATATTTGACATTATTTATGCTTTATTGCACTGAGGTCAGCAAATATAAACTGTATAATTTCTACATTTTTAAATGTATTGAGGATTGTTTCATGGTTAGCTATGTTTATAAATGGTCCAATAACATTTGAATACTAGAGGGCATATATTTTCGTGTAGATATATCTGCCCAACTTCATTCACAGTGTTATCATTAAAAGCATATATTTCTTTATTGTTATTCTTAATTTGCCAAAGACCAAGTGCTGGTTATCAAAGTCGTCTTTCATGGTGATGACTTTGCCAGTTTCCTTTTCATATATTCATAAACTTCTATTTCACCTCTTGTTTTTTCTATCCAATTTAGCATGCTGTTTGTATATACTTATGTCTACCTATCTAATAGTTTTCTAATCCCGAATATGTTGCTGTGCTCACAGGAGTGTCCTACAGATACTCATTTATTGATTTTATCATGTTGTGGGAAATGTTGTGGGTAGGAATTAGTTGAGCTGATTTCTAGTTTAGTATGTCAATCACTACAAGATTATTTACATAATTTGCACCTTACCCTAATATTCGCTGATAAGTTACCTATTGCAATAGTGTTGCTCTCATTCAAACTGTCAAAAACATAATCAGATAAAATTGAAAAAAAAATTAAGTTTATTGTGTACGGAAAAGAACAGCTTCCCAACTGGAAGACATCAAACTTGAAAGTTGTAAGGCATTTCACCCACTGCAGTTACAGCACAATTTATAAAACACAAAGGAGCAAGTATTTTGCCCTTTCTCATGATTGGTTGTTATAAATTAACATTCTTTTTAAGGCAATTGGAGCTGTTTAAGCTGATTTGTCTATAGCTGATTGGTTTGATTTCACTGAATCATGCTAACAATGATGCTAAAGCTTACATTTTGTGTTTCATTTATGATTAGAGCTCACATTTCAGAGAAATTGGGATAATTTAAATTTTAACTCTGTTGTCATATGCAGATGGCTTTGGGGTATCTTTGAATGGTGGCTCTCATTTTATTATTCTTTAATGCAATTGAAGCCTTTGGTACTAATTAATTGACTCAAGAAAAGTGAAAAAAGATTGTTCCTAATGAATAATGTTTTTGTATTTGAAGTTAGATTCTGCAAAGATTCTGCTCTGGCAGGAATTTCTTTAGGTTCTCTGGAAAGAGAAGTAAACCAGTAAGGCTGAGAAAATTTAACATCAGCTTTATTCATTTAGCTAACATTTGCCCTTCCTTCAGCATTGGTATTCTTTCCCAGAAGCGGTATTTTGCAAAACCTAGTGTGAATGATAAGTTCTTGAGTGGAGCTATAGTTAAAAATAACTCTCTGTTAACTGTTAATAAGTATTAGTGTGGCAGAGGCCCAATTCTGTAGTGACCTAATTCGAACAGAATCAAAGCAAGCTGTGCTAAAGGGCGCAGCCTTTAGAATCTTTCCCCACTTCCTCTTTCTTGTATCTTAATCAAGAATTAATATAAAGAGTTGCCCTTTCTCTGCAGTCGAGTAACTTTGTGCGCATTACGATTCTCCTAGTTTCACTAGTCAAAAGCTTTTATTCTATGGTGGCTATTTCTTCGTGTTCTATATTCATCCTTATCACCAAGAGAAAGTCTTCATGATTAAGTTTTGGTTGTGGCTGGTTACAGCAATTGTCATAGATAAGTGAAGGCAAAGAATGCTTGTTTATCCATTACATAAAAATCTACATAACTGAATTTTTTGTATATATGCTAATAAATATAAGTAAAACAAAAAACCCTCAAATTTTAATATTGCGGGGGAAATTGTACATGGCCTAATTTGTGGTGGTGTGGGTCGTGGGGTATAGTTTGACATTAGTTTTAATTTAAATTCAATAAAAACCTTAGAATGGCAAGAGAACTGGCAGTGACTAAAGATTTCAATGGGCCTTTTTATTTCTGTGTTAATGAATTTCCATTGTGTGTAGATATTACTGACAAACAGTGTCAGACCTGTAGGAGGCGGACCTGGACTCTGTTAAAAGGTCCTGTGTTCTAACTACATGGTATTTGGAGGTAAAAGAAAATGTACTTGTCATGATCTGCATGGCACTGAACTCTAGGGTTTGACAGGGCAGAGGCAGTACAGCAATAATAAAATCCACCTCCACATTTCCACAGCTCACCTTCATTATAATTGGGGGGTAAGTTCCTTGGAAGGAAATCTTACTAAATATGAAATCCACAAGCATCTCCATCCACAGATTAA
The DNA here is from genome assembly GCA_004026905.1 of Hystrix cristata. NCBI lineage: Eukaryota > Metazoa > Chordata > Mammalia > Rodentia > Hystricidae > Hystrix > Hystrix cristata. The sequence goes on from PVJO010028388.1 coordinate 11,808, forward strand.
AGAGACATACATTTCATAGAGGCAGCCTGGAGGATCCCTCAGGAGCAGGATGGGTTTGCGTGCACTCTTTGTGCTACCTAAATAAACAGGGAGCTATCTTTACAAGGCAGAGTACAGCTACCAATACATACCACATGTGGGAGGGAGGGCCACAAATGTAGTATTCCCTCATTATCAAGAGAGGGATACATTTGCTATGGCTGACGCCAGAAGCATTTCCTATATTTAGGGCAAATTTTCCTGAAGATTCCCCAAAATGGATGTCATACCAAAAGTTCACATGAATGCTGGCTTCCTTGAGTGAGGAGTTGAGACAAGAAATACTCTGCTCCTGCAAGTGTTAGGAGGAATCACAAATTTAGTAAAATCTGCATTCTATTAATTGGTAAGCATCCAGTCTTGTATATTATCCTGGGAGTCCAGAGGATCATAATTAGAGGGAAAATGTTGGGACAGTAAAGTACTACATTTGGCCCTCTGTAGTCATAGATTCAACCAACTGAGGACAGTAAAAATTCAGACACAGAAGATCGTGTCTGTTTGGAATATGTACAGGTATTTTGCTTCCTTGTTTTTATTCCTTAAGTAATACAGCATAACGACTATTTACATAACATTTGCTTTGTATTAGATATCATAAGTAACCTAGAAATGGTATAAAGTATACCACAGGATGTGTTTGGGTTATGTGAAACTACTATGCCGTTTTACGTGTGGGACTTGAGCATCTGCAGATTTAGCATCCGTAGGGGACTTGAAACTAATCCCCAGTGGGTAGTGATGGACAACGGTGCTTAGAACGGATTGTACTTGCAAAACCTGTTATTTTCCTATACACAGTTTGCACATAGTAACAGAATAAAGAATGCCACTAGAAAAAAACAAACAAACAAATAAAAAATGCTTTAAAATACAGAATCCAGAAACTTATCAGCTGTCAGGAAGACCAGAATTATAATGAAATAATTTTTTAAAAATATATTTTTCTTTTACATTGTTACATAATAATTGTCCATATTTATGAGATACAGTGTGACATTTCAATACATGTGTACGACTTGTAATGATCAGATCAGGTTGGATCAGATCAGATCAGGTGGATATTTGTCACCACAGACTTTTTTTTTATTTCTTTCTGTTAGAAACAGTCAGACCCCCTCTACTAGATATTTTGAAATGCTCCATTAATTGTTGTCAACCATAGTTTTTCTACGATGCTATAAAACATGAGAAGTTATTGCTTCCATCCAGTCGTACCTGTTTAGTATTCCTTCTCCCCATATCCTTCCCAGGCTTTGGTAACTACTATTCTATTATTTACTTCTTTGAAGCCAACATTTTAGTTTCCACATATGAGTAAGAATATGCTGTATTTGTCCAAAAATAAAATTGTACATATAGCTAATGACCTATACCTACTAGTGCTTTGTATTAGTTCTTCTGTATAATATATTTGTTTAAAAAAACGTTTAAATTTCGGGTAGTATAAAAAAGTGTGAAATAGATGACTAACCTCATCCATAATTCCTCTACCAAGAGGCAGCCATGATTAATAAGTGCTATATCTTCATACAGTATATATTTTCTGTGTAATAAGTAATTTTAAATTTAGATGCACTCACCTCCCATAAAATTACACGATAAGCATTTTCCCTTGTTATTACTTGTCCTATGTAAAAGTTATCTTACATTTACACGTGAACAAGGGTCCTTTAAACAAATAGGTTCTCCAAAAGCATCGTAATCCAATTTAAAATGAGGACTCAGTAGCCCAGTGGACCACCGGCATCATACTCAAGTCTATACCTCTGAGCAGAGTGCTAAGCAAGGAAAGCAAGTCAATAAATAGTGCTAGATTTAAAGTGGATAGGGGTGGTAGAAGAGGCCTGGGTTTTTGGAATCGTGGAAGATTGATGACACACCTTTAAAGGATGACAAATGGCCTGGCTCAGCTAGTAAATACTGTGTAATTCTCTTGTAACAGTTATGTCTGGTATTTATGCCTTTGTATCAAGCTAAATGTATCAGAACAGGATTTTATGTGTTAGAAAACATGATTTGACTGGTAGTATTTCCAGACTGTTACCAGGGATTATTTCTTTGGCAATTCCAACCCATCTTTGAAACCATGATAGTGTTACCAGTATGCAGACAGGACAATTCCATTTTATGCAGTTCACACTCCACTGGTGGGAAGGTCTCGTGAGGTGATTCTGAAAAAAGCCTCCTTTGCTGTTGAGGCTACACTCCTGAGAGGAAGGTCTCCACTAGTGGATGGAAGCTTACAGAGCATTCACTTTACTTAGAAAGTTGGAGACAATGCAAATTCTAGGATCCCTTCCCTTTCTCATGTAATCACATTTGTGTGGGGCTCAGCCCTCTTTTTTACTTTTTTTTGTCCTTTCTTTTTATAAGCAGCATCCCAGGGGGAGATGGTGATGTTCACTTACAGGAATATATTCTTCTTTTTATTTGCACTATATTTGGTATATTGAACATGGACCTCTTGGGTTGTAGAAAGTTAACAGCGGATGACAGGCAAGAGATTTTTGTATGGGATTTTCATTGACTCCTTCCTCTCTTTTTTTCTTTTCTTGCAAGTTGGCCTATAGTTGGCCTTTTACCAAAAGGCCTATTTAAATAAACAACTTCAGCATTTGTTTCATATTTGGAATCCTCTGCAGCCCAGTGTCCAATCTGTAGTCAGCAGGTTGCATGAAGCCCTGAATAGCTAGCAAGTGGCCCTGCAAGCATGTGAACTTTCAACATTGTTATGTGAATTTAGTGATATTTTTATAACTTACCTGCATGGTGCTTGAGCCTGCCCTGTGTACGTGACGGAGGAATAGCGTGCAGGGGAGGTTGGTACAGTGCTTTCTTGGCTCTGACACACAGTGGGTCAAGTGGACACCCGCGTGAAACCCGTGTGTGTCAGACATGACGTGCTCCGTCGGGCCTGGAGAGTAAAACCCACAGAATACCAATAAACAGTATTCCAACCTGCCTACACACACGTATGCCTGAAAAGACACATGTTTATTCTGAATAAGCAGACGTGCAAGGTTTCTTATTTAATTATTAAACTCAGGCTCATTGTTTTCACTCTTATAATAAAATATTTTTAAGAGTTTTTTCACATACACATTAAGTGCATTATATATTTTCTGTGTGGCTCAAAATAATTTCCTCTTCACTCAGTGAGGTCCTGGCAAGCCAAAAGGTTGGACACCTGTACTGTACAGAATGACTATAATCACCCATCTACTTATATTCATTTCCTCATTAACTGAAATAATTCAAGGAACAATGACTTTCTGAAGGGCTCAGAGTCACACGCTTGGGGAAAGACACAGAAAGAAAAGGTGAACAAGTGTGTGGGGGCCACAAATCACTCTGCCTCCACCCACATAAAGCAGTATTACATGTTAGTCTTCTCGGTAGCTGTTTAACCTCAGGGCCCACGACCCTACAGTTGTGCAAAAATCACTACCTCTTGGGGTTGCAAACAATTCTCACGGTTTCTTTTGTTGTTGTTATTGTTGAAGGGCAATACATGTATGTATTTTCACTATAAACTATTTGAACAATATATTTATTCAGTGGATGAAAGTAAGGTCCTATTTTTATATTGTGACTGTAAAATATAGCTTCCAGGACATTTTTGAGAATGAAAGGGTGGCTGTTAGTAAGACACAGTCATAAACTGATATCTCCAGGCAAACCAGACCTCTTGTGATCCTGTACTTTCTCAACCAAACTTGTTCTTTTCTCCTTTTCCTCTTTATCTCCTAGAAGTAACCATCAATTACACCTTGCTATATATTCTTCCAGTGTTAGTGTATGAGAAAGCTCATTTTACTACTTCTCTTCACATTTTACATTTCCACTTCTTTTTAATTGTTACAATGCACAAAGCTCTTCAGGAACATTTGTGTAAGTGTTTGTAATAATTAATTGTGGTATCACTTTGAATAAAGCACCTAGCACACTGGTCTAGCACAGTTCTGGGTATGCCCGGATGATGGGTGAACTAAAGATGGAAGACCTGCCCTGGGTGTTGGTGGTACCAACCAATAGACTTGTAGCTTGGATGGAATAAAAAGGGAAAGAAGAAGGAAGGCTTGTTTTTGCTTCTGTGAAGGAGCTCCAGTCTTTGCGATCATCTTTGGACATCATCTCCAGGCTTCTAGTGCACAATTTTCAGCCTTCCAGGGCAGACCCTTCAGCTTTCTGAGAAGGGACTCTGCAGGGAGCTCCAGGCCTTGCACTTTGAACTGGACCCTCTGGCTGCCCAGGGCACAGGGGCCCTTTTGCAGTCTTCCACACCATTGTATCCTTTGTTGTAAATCCTTTATCTATATCATACATATATATTTTATATGAAATCTGTTCCTCTAGTGAACACTGATACAGTGCTGGTTTTATTTTAATGAAATATGTGTGAGACTTTCTAAAACATATTGCAGTCATAAACAGGGGCTATTGATTCTTTGAACTTACTTTGGTGACCTGAGAAGACTCACTATAGGCAAATGGATTAACAGATCCTTAGGGTTTACTTACCTTGCCCTGAATGGTTCTTCTGAGTTACTTGTTTGCTGATGTTATTAGTGCCACTACATGGTTAAAAATTTGTGCAAGACCTAAAAAAAATTATCATATGTAATTCCTTTCTTTTATAGATTAAAAGTCCTATAAAACTAAACTCATTATATATCTATAGATATAAGAAAACTACACAAATCTGTGACTCTATCTAAGATCTCCTGGATTCTAGGCTAGCTCTGGGTCCCCTTCTTTTTGGGAGGTAAACTCTCAGTTAAATTTCATTTGCCTTTTCTAGGACTAGCAGGATTCATCTTATTTGTTTTTCTTTATGTTTTGATAATGCCACTGTTAACAAAAGTTTAGCTGCAGATGACAGAAACTCAAACAAAATTGGACATACCAGAAAAAGAAAATGTATTGAGTTGTACAATGGAAATGTCTAGTAGTAGATTTGACTTCAGAATTTACAGGTGGTGGGAGCTACATGTGAGTTCTGTGTGAGTTATTAGACTCTGCCCTCATCCCCTGCTCAATGTTCTCAGGATGACTCGTGGGGGCATTGTGGTGAAAGCATTCCTAGAATTCTTTCTCTCTCTGCACTCTGGCAGTTCTAATCTCCCAAGATGGCTCCCTCAGGAGTCAGAGGAAGTTTTTTCTTTTTTCTTTTTTTTTTTAATTTTATTTTAAACCAAGAACATGTATTGGTACCTTCTACATATAATGGTCACATTCATTACATTTATTCTGTACCTATACATGATGCATCTTGGTTCTCCCCCCTCTCCCCTGCCCCTCCCCTCTGCTCCCTCCCTCCCTATTTACAGCAGGTTTATTCATCATTTTCCATATTTTCCCTTTCCTCTCTCTTTCCCCTGTTGCCTTTCTGCTTTTCCCCTTCTTTCTTTCTAGCACTCCTCTCCTCTGCACACCATCCTTCTTTTATATAATATCTATTACACCTCTTTGTCCTTATTTACAGTTATGGTTTCTCATATCAGAGAAACAATTCGATGTGTGCTCATGAGTGTCCGATTTATTTCACTTAAGAGTATGTTCTCAAGGAACATCCATTTATATATGAATGACTCTAGTTTATCCTTTTTATGGCAGTGTAGTACTCCATTGTGTAGAAAAGCCACATTTTCTTTAGCCATTCGTTGGTTGAGAGTTTCCTACCAAATTATCGATGGAAATTATGACACATGCCCTCCTAAAACAGTCACTGTGGTCTAGGAAGAGGCATAATTGCTTAATTTAGTTAGAGTCTTCTCTGAGGCTGGAATTGGGATGACTCTCAAAGGAGAATTGTAAACGGGGTTTCCCAAAAGAGAACTTCGGTCCTTTGGTTAAGGAATTGAGTCATGAATGGTGAGGAGACAGCCAATAAATGGACATACTATTTGAGAACTCCTAAGTAATGTTTAATAGAACTGACAAGAAAGAAGTAACATATAGATACAAAGTAAAGATATAACTGTTTCTCCTTGATTAAATTTCATGTTGGTATTTGGTGGAATCTACTCTAAAAGCTTTTATTTATGTGTCATTATTCTAGACAATGGATTTTTATGGATAAATGACCATTGGTGGTAGAGTTGTCAGAACAATTTGAAAACATACAGTCCAGCTTACTCTGGGGTAGCAGAGAGCGTCAATGGTGAATAGAAGTGATGGAGATTGTATAGAAACCTTAGATACTTTTTTTTGCTGCTGTAGAATTTCAGGCTGTTGGGTTAATTTGGGCCATAACTTTTTGTTGAGAGATTTCTGGCTTCTGAGAGGCCATGGGGCTCTCTGGTACTTTCTTTCATTTAGTTTCATTCCATCCCAATTTAGAGTTTATATGACCTCACTCACTAAATCCTAAATAATCC
>PVJO010028389.1:0-18218 GCA_004026905.1 Hystrix cristata
CAAACATCTTCTGACAATATTTTTGACAAAAGAATACACTGTATTTCAATCCCACATTGTTTTCAATGTTTTGGTTGGGTACCTTCAGCATGGTAAGAGGGTTACTTTGATGGCCTGGGGTATTAGAATTTGACTTATAAATAAGGAATTTCAGATGAACTGTTGAACTCCTCACCATCAGAGGGATTTTTAAAGAATATTGAATTGATCTTGCTGAAACCAACTTATGATATTTGGAATTTTTACTACAGAATACTTAATTTTGAAGTATCTTACTAAAATGATGGCTTAATGCCATCTTTATCTGATATTTCAAGTCACATAGAGAACTTACCTTTGTGTCTCTTTTCAATAACAAAAAATTATAAAAATATGTATTTTAATTTTTAAAAATAATTCTAAACATTTTGTCTGCATTTTTTTGTTCTATTACATTGTAATTACTTTTACCTTGTTATCTTGGTACATATTTTTATAATTAAAAGAATGTCAACTCTATCACTTTCTTCTCTATATATTTGTTTGAATTAATAATATAGTGACTTATTACATTCTTTGCAAAAATATCTAAACTTTTGTGAATGCTATCATAGTTAAATATAATTATAAAATAATGTAAATTTGAAATCATGTAATTATATGTTAGAACTGATTATCTAACACATAGACCAAATAGGACAAGAGTCAGTCTGTATACCAAAATTGAGAAAGTTTTATACTGCATTCCTGTAACACAAGAGATAGTCTTGAAACTTCTCAGCAGATAATACTTTCTACTATATGGAGCGGTGATTTAGAGTCTAGGCTTCGAAGGGAAAATACACATCACACCATTTCTTGGATCAATAGCACATAACAAAATAGCTGGATTGCAGTAGTGGTATGCAGCCATTAATCACTTGGTGAAGAAAGGCATTTAAGCATTTATATACCAGCAAATATGAAGTATTATTTCGCAAAAATGTTTTTGTAGTAGAGTTTCTTCAATTAAGAGTGACTTCTGAAAATATGTAAACAACTCAAAACTTATACCTAGCTCAAGATCATTTCTGTTTTACAAAGACACGCTTTAATTCAAGATTTCTGCTTACGTTGTATTTATATTTGCAATTTTTTTTTAAACAACATTCTAAGAGTCTGTCTTAGGTATGTCCTCATCCCTGTGACAATATACTTGGCATCCACAAGTTAAAGGAAGAAATGTTTATTTTAGCTTGTGGATTGGGGAGCTTTCAATCCGCATTGGCTGGCTCCAAGGCAGGGTGGCATGAAAGGAGCATGGTGGAGCAGAAACAGTTCATGGTGCGGCAGGCAGGAATCAGCAACCAGTGAGCCTGCCTTTCCTTTTTCCCTTTATATTCCATCCGGGCTACAACATATTGGTTGGTGCTACCCACGACTAGGGCGGAACTTCCCATCATCTACACCCAGAACTATGCTAAACCAATCATGGACTAATTTAGTTATCACACACCCTTAATCCCTAATCACACACCCATGATCCAGACATCTCCAAAAAGCCCCATCTATGAGCACACGAGGCTTTGGGGGGACATCTAGACACAAGCCATAAAGTGTCCCCCTTACAATAGAAACATTCTGACTACTTGCCCAATTAATATTATTTATTTTCATTGGAGTAAAAAAATAGTTTAAATCCAATGAAAACAGTTAAAAGCAAATAAACAGACCATAAATATTTATTAAGTGGCTGATTATTTTAGGTGTTTCAGTTGGAAAAATATTTTATTCTTTTTTATAAATATGAAGAAAATGTTTTAATCACTTCTAAAATTTTATCTGAATTTTAATGTTCTTAGCAGTACATAATTTTTTTTTCAAACTTTCTAACACTTGAACCTCTTGGAAGACATAATCTGTACTGGCAGTTAAAGCCTTTTATTTATCGAACAGTGGGAAACGATGAGATAGAAATAATTTCCTGCCAATTTTACTGAAGATATTAAAAACAGCGTGTGCATAGATAGAAAAGAATTCCAACATGGAACATCCTTCACCCTTTGCCAAGTTCCTCACAGGCCAATAATCACTACCTGACAACAACTCAATGAGAAGTGAAGTCAGATCACCAAATGATTTCATATGTCATAGCCTATTGAGTAGATGCCAAACATTAAACACCAGATGTTTTCTTTGACCCAGGCTGGACTGCAAACTTAGAATGAATAGCAATGACTTTATTTCAGGTCTAAATTTCCCCAGACCAGTTTATATTCAGATCTACACATATTTATAAAAATGTCCTAAGCCTTAGGAAAAAATACTATGAGTTGTTTATACATTTCATATAAATCTTCATATATAAACACACACGCATATATATATATTCTTTGTGTGTGTGTAAAATCTCAACTACAGTTAATCATTGCTTTATGTAAAATATCAGAAAAAGGCAACTTAAAACATGAGGTAGAAATTATGATATAGATTTCACTGAAATAAATGCTTATTTTTGCTAATTTAAGGCACTACAGAAACTACAAAAGTATTAATTATAAATATACATAATGTATACATATATACCTATCTATAATACATAAGGATATACATATATATCCACAGAGAGAGAGAGATTGTGATTCATAATCTATTATATTACAACTATGAAGTTGCTTTTTATGGATTCAAATTCTGTTTATAGATGGATAGATAATGATAGATCAACTGATACTGTATCAGTATCACTCATATACCAACTATCTGCAATGTATATAAAATATGCATAGATAATCGCAGCCACATCAAAAATGACACAACAGATTTAAGGAATCAAGAAATCATGAGCAATCCATTAAAAACATAAAGCAAATGAACTCATATTTGAAGAGCACAAATTAAATTTGTGAAGAGCATAAATTGAAACAAGAAACACCAACCTGTAACACGGATAGCAAGCTATATTCCAGGGGCAGTTGAAAGTGATCAATGGATTAACTGAATTGCTGGGGGAATTGTAGGGAAAAAAAAAAAATACTCACTTACCTGCTTACTCACTTTGAGCCAAACTGCAGCTGGGAAGCATCTGTGCCCAGGAGTGTTCTACAGATGTGAATGTGTCTGTCTGACACCAGTATTACAGTATCTGGTAATGAAACAAAGAGAAACATCACCTGTGGAAGGGCAGCTACAGAAGCAGATCTGAGATCTCAGAAGCAGAATTGTAAGATTTTTACTCAGGCTCCTGTTTTGTTAGGTTCATTCAAACATTAATTCTTGTCCCTTCAACCATTAATGTACATTGCTGTAGCTGTAGTAAAGCTCACTAATCAGCTGTTTAAAATAGGAAAATTCACCCATATTACTCATGTGAGACCACAGTATTTACATGAATCCAAGAAAGAGAAGAGGAAGGCAAAAGACTCAGTCAGAAAGTTGTAAGGGAAAGGGGGCAAGAAGGATGGAGCAAAGGAAGCGGTAAAAGACATTCAAAGTATGCAAAGGGCTTCAACCTCCATTGCTGGTGTTGCAGGTGGAGAAAATTCTCCTCCAGCCAGAGAATGTATGTAGCACATAGAATTGACAGTGAGTTGAAATAACACCCACCAGAACAACCAATGACAAAATTTTCTGGGTCTTACTGTTGCTACTTTTTCTTTGTTTTGAGGCTGAAAATATCCATATATATAATATATCTATTATATATAAATTATATATATTATATTATAATATATATGTAATATATATATGTAATTTTATCCATGTATTAACTCATGGACACTTACATTTTATTCACGTCTTGGGTCTATGGATAACGCTGCTATGAATAAGAGAATGCAGGCATCTCTGTATCATATTGGTTTTATTTATCTTGGGCATACACTCAGAAGTCAAGTTGTTGGATCATACTGTCAGAAAATTTTTAATGTTTTGAGGAACCTCTGTATAGTTTTTCAAAATGTCTCTACTAATTTATAATACCACCGACAGTGTATATGTTCCTTCTCTCCATATTGTCATTAACATATGTTGTTCTTTCAAATTTTGGATAGTAACCAAACTTACAGATCTAAGGTGATACCCTACTGTGGTATTAATTTGCATTGCTCTTATGATTATAGCTATGGAGCATTTATATATATATATATATATATATATATATATATATATATATATATATATATAAAATTTGTGTTTTTTTAAATATATAATTCGTGTTTTGTTTTTTTTTGAGAAATATCTGTTCAAGTTCTTTGCTCATTTTTCAACTGTGCTGTAGTACTAGGCACTTTCACATCACTGACACCCAATGCTTCACACACACAGAATAAAGAAGAGGCTTATTTTGTAGAGTTCTATAAACGTTTCAGTCCACATACGAACATTGTGGCAGAGGGGAGCTGCTCCGGGCCTGGCACGCAGGAAGCAGCGAGTAAAGAGAGGGACTTCGGAGGCAGAAACCCTTCAAGACCACATGCCAAGTGACCCTTCTCTTTCAACCAGACTCCATTTCCTAAAATCAAGGCAGCTATAAATCCCCATTTTCCAATCACCTTCCAAAAGTCTCACATATGAGTGCGTGCGGCCTGGGGGTGTGTAATTATAAACCATAACGATCCACCATTGGCTGCCAAAAGACTCATGTGCATCCTTTTATGCAAAATGCATTTAGTCCATGCCTAAGAGTTGCCAAAGTCCTAACAATTTCAGCATTACTGTAAAGTTCCACAAGGTCGCCACTGAGATGGGACAAACATTTAGCTGTGAGCCCTTGTAAAACTCAAAGAGAAAGTTAAACTCTGTCAAAATATAAAGGCATGGAGTAAACATTCCCATACCAAAATGGAGAACTAGGATAGAAATCAATGAGTACAAAGCAAGACTGAAGTCCCACAGCACAAACATTAAATCCAGTACTTCCTTTTCCAGCACTGGGGTAAGATGTGGTGAGATTCAAACTCCAAATGGCTTTGGTAGCCCTGCCCCTTCAGCATTGCTATTGGTGGTAGCTCTCGTGGCTTTTCTCCTTTGGTAGCTTGCCTCTCTCTTTTGTGGCTTTCTTTAGACATTCCACATCCTGGCTTCTCCAACTTTCCTGGGTCTCCACTGAACTTTTAGCTTCACACTCTGTCCTCACAGAGGCACACTGCCTGGCCTCCAGAGCTTCTCCTGAAATCTGGATGAAGGCTTCCTCATGCCATTACCCTGATATTCAGCATGTGTATAAAACCAGCACCAAGTGGATGACATTAAGGTCTACTGCCAACTTGAACAATAACCAGACCCCCTTGAATAGTGGCTGCACTGGCCTCCGGATGGCTGAGCACCATGGGAAGCAGGGCCCTGAGCTGCTACTCCCCTTTTCCAGCAGAGTGCCAGGGCTCTCTCTTCAACTCCTTCACTGGTGTAACTTGGAGTCTTCCAAGCGAATGGTGGGGTCCTGCTGATTTCTGCCATGTCTTTGAGCCATCTTTCCTATTGTTCTGTTATAAGGTACTTTGCTTCTTTTTAACGTTCATCTTTTCAGCAAAGAAGGTCTTTTCTCCTCCAGGTTTACAAGCTCCAACTTTATAGGAAATTCGTTTCTGGAGAAACATACTGCTTTTAAAACTTACTTAGTGGTGCCATTCGTTCTTGATTGTCAATGTCAAGCTGACCAAAACCCTCCAACAGTAGCCACGCCACAAGGTGAACACCAGGCTGCACTGAAATGTCCTCCACCAGATTAATTAGTCTATTTCCCTTAATCTCAGTCTCCCCTGAAGTCTTAGAATATGGACAAAATATAGAGAAAATTTTCTTCCAGGACCTAACACACGTGACCTGGAGTCCGACTCAGTGGGGTACTTACTCTCAGCTGAAACTTCCAGATCCTGAATTTCCCCATGTGTGTTTCTATCAGCATTCTGGCCTTCTGAAATCTTCCCGCACTCTTCCATCAGGTTTCTGTTTGTAGCATTCTAGAACTGCTTCTCCATCTGGCCTTTCCAAACTGTTTCAAACTCCTCCCACCAGTGAGTTCCGGAGACTTCTGAACAACACAGTCAGGCAACATCACACTGATGATCCTACTTTTCTGGTGTCAAAATCTGTTTTAGCCAACTTCTTATCACAGACGCACGATATTTGACACCCACAAATTACAGGCAAAGAGGTTTATTTCAGTTTACAGTTTCTAGAGGTTTCACTTCATAGTCAACTGGCTCCAAAGTTGGACCTCATGAGAGAGTGGCATGGCAGACAGGGTTGCTCACAGCATGGTGGACAGGAAGCAGAGTGAACCAAGGAGCATGGGAGGGCCATAAACTGTTTAGGCCACATGCCCAGAAACACTCCTCTTTTGACCAGAGCCCTATCTTCTAACAGCTATAACCCCCATAATCCAATCACATTCCAAAAGTTTCATTCATGAGTGTGTGAATGTCCTCTCCAAGGACATCTAGATATACAACATAAGAGTTGTTTTCTTATTTAACAATGCAAGTTACTTATACATTTTGAATATCGGATGTTATTTGCAAATGTGTTCATTTTCGTCAACCCAGGGTTTTTTAAATTGCATTAATTGTTTTGCTTTTCATGTTTTATAGTTAGTGGTGATATAATTAGTCTATTTTTAATTCTGTTGCTTATGGTTTGGGATCATATCTGAGTACTATCTGTAAAACATCAATGTCATAGAGATCTGACTCTGTGATTTATTTCAGTGTTTTTTTTTTTTAATTTCATGTCTTATGTTTGTCTTTCATCTATTTGTAGTTTACTCTTGTATAAAGGGTAAGGTAAATTTCCCCTTTTGTTTTCTTTTACATACCTATTCAGTTTTCCCAGAATCACTTTTTGAGGTGACTGCTTATTCACCAAAGTATATGTGAGCATTCTTATCAAAATAAATTAGCCATAGCATTGTGGGTTTATTTCTATATTCATTTTCCTGTTTCTTTCTTTGTGATCATACTATGATCTCTCTTTTGACTACTACTGTTTTATAATACATTTTGAAATCTGACATAATGCTTTTTTTTTTCTTGATCAAGATACCTTTGGCTATTCAAGGTCTTTTGTGGTTCCATATACATTTTAGAATTTTTTCCTACTTCTGTGAAGAATGACATTTCAATTTTATAGGGATTGCATTGCATGTGTAAATTGCTTTGAGAAACATAGATATCATAACAGTATTACTTCTACTCAATAAGCATATCTTTTAATTTTTCTACTTCTATTTGGGTCATATTTATTTTAAGTGAAATAATTCACACACAAACTAGATATCATTTATGTCAGGAACCTAAATGTGTTAAATATAGGAGAGAGTAGGTGGTAGTTACCAAAGCTGGGGACATGGGGGAAAGGAGAGATATTGGTCAGACAGTATGGAGCTCTTTAGAGGGAATATGTTTTAGTTTCCATTGTTAATAACAATGTACTATGTATTTCAAAATAGTGAAAATAATAAAAAAGTTTTAAATATTGTTATTATAAAAATGATAGATGCAGGGGTTGGGGATTTAGCTCAACTAGTAGAGAACTTGACTAGTCAGCACAAAGCCCCCTGAGTTCAATCCCCAGCAACTCCCCAAAAAACGATAAATACAATTATTACTCTAATTTGGTCATTCCACAGTGTATACATGTATAAAAATATCACTTTTACCAATAAATATTCAATTTTATTTTCAGCTAAATATCAAATAAAAAAACTAAAATTTTTCCACAGACATTTTATTTAAAAGAATATTTTAAAAAGTGCTTCAGATCATGAATTAATTGATTTATCAACATGCATTAATTTTGCCACACATAAGAAAGAGAAAAAGTGACTTAAAATATTTAAAGGTTATGTCGCATTTTTTTCAAAAGAATAACAAATAAGAACTGTCCAGGATCAGCATGATAACTCCTCATACATGATACACCTAAACTGTCTTAATCTACCCTGTTATAAATAAGTTCCTTATTACGTCTCTTTAAATCTGTATCTACGTTATGATCACAACATAACCAAAACAGCTCTAGCTTCCACACATAGCTTCGAAATGGTAAAGTAGAAAGTACCAAATGTTAAAGGGGTCACTTTCCTGCTATGTAGGAAAGTTTAGGTTAGCCCAGTATCTTCTGATGACATCTTTTTTGCCATTTCCTCTTTAATGGAAAGATGTAAATAGATTTAAGTATGATCATTGCTAATTTCCCTATATTTGTTTTGGAAAAAAAGAATTGAAGACTGGGTATTTGTATGATGGAAGTGAAAGAAAATCTTTTTTCAACAACTGATTTTTTTCAATACTGTTTTGCAAAGTATGTCTAAGAAACGACACTTTCAAGTGTCTTATTATCTTTAAAAAATCTATCTTTTGTAGATAGAACATACAAATTTACAATGTATTTCACAAAAAATATAGCAGGTATCTATTACTGAAAAAATGCCTCCTGCTTACTTTTAAAGTGTTATTTTGAAACCTAAAATCAAACATGGCTTGTGTCTCTTTAACACTATTTTTTCTTTTAACAGTTACTGGCACTTTTAATGTCTTCAAATTTTTAGAAAATTTAAAATAGAACTAAATTCTAACAACATTTGAAAATGCATGTTGTTATTCTCTTAAGATAGGCTAGGTTTAATAGCTGTAAAAATAAAGAAGTGCAAGGATGTATGCTCTGCATTTAAGAGGCTCTATGGTACTCGTAATATATGGCAGTAGTGAGTGAGACACAATACCCAACATCCGCAACTTGAAGAAGTGTTTCACTTTAGCTCAAGTTTCAGTCCATGATCTATCAGCTCCAAGAAGAAACAGCATAGCAGGGGTGCACAGCAGAGGAAGAGCTGCTCACGGCATGGCAGTCAGAGAGCAGAGTGTGAAGAGAGGAACAGGAAGAAGGTGACATATTGCACCGAAACACGCCCGCAAGGCCTGCCTCTTCTGACTGTACCCTACGTCCTACCATCACATTTACCTCCCACCATCTAGCACCCCCATGATTCATCACCTCTCAAAAGTCCTGATGATGAGCTCATGGAATTTAGAGGGAGCATTTAGATACAAACCATAGCAGTCACTTTTACAATCACCTACGCAATGTGAAGAGAATAAGTTAAATTATACACTGGATCTAAAAGATACAGCTTGGCAATGTAGCAAGACATTTAAGCATACATTTTACTAGGTCAGTGTTGGTCATCTGTTTATGTCTAATTTAGTAGAGGATCAGAGAGCATAACTCTACCACGTGTTGGAAAAAAAAATTTGAACAAAATTCATAGATTCTATACTGACATTTGTAGGGGGGAAACATTAATCGGTTCATTGATTTGAAAAGCCATCTGGTGACATGTAAAATAACGTGAAAGAACAGGACATTTGGCATAGTAGTTGTCTTCTAAAGCATTCATCTTTAAAAAAATAAGGAAAAATATGTCTTAGTGTAATTGTAAATAATAATAAAAGTTCTACAATATAAAAATGACTAACACAATGATTTGCACATTATAATATGTTTTTATCTCAAAGACAATTAGTTGCATAACATAGCTGCTTTTTACAAATAAAATAGGCCATAAATCCGTGAAAACTGTAGGAAAACTTAAAAAATGACAGCAGACATTTATTGATCAGAGTCTCATGTCTGACTCCAAAAACAAGAACACTGGATATAATAACACTATGGAGAAAGATGAAACCAGGGAATATGCCCCTAATGCCAGCACTCAGAGGCTGACATAGGAGAATTACTGAGAGTTTGAGGCCAGCATGGGCTACATAGTGAGTTCAAGGCCAGACTGGACTGCATACAGCAACTCTATCTCGAAAAATAAAAAAAGAAAGAAAGGAAGGAAGGAAGGAAGGAAAGAAGGAAGGAATAAAAAAAGCAAGCAAGCCAAAGCCAAAACAATGTAAGTAACAAAATTCCCAGAAGTGCAGAAAAAGTGACAGTGGTACAATCCAATCCAATGAAAAGCAAAAGGCATGAGGAAAATGGAAGGCAGATGGATGTCACTAGCAGTAATGCACTCAGATAAGCTGGCGTCTTCCTTGCTGAGCATCAAGAAAAGTAAATTGCCACAAAGTCAAATCCAAAGATGGCAAGCACTGCATAGACAGTTTGAGCTTTCAATCACATTTTGATTCCTATAACATTGATGATTGACATAATGAAAATATTACTTTCAAGAAAATCTGTCAAGAGAAAAGTTAAAAACTCAAGCATATGGAGAAAATAATTTAAAAGAAAACAAACAGTATATGACGGAAAAAAATGCATTTTTTTCACTAAAATAATGATAAGGGAAAATATAGTAAGGATACTTTAAATGAAACATTCTATAACAAAGAACTTCCCCAAAACAAAGAAAACTATGAGGAAAACACGTTAACACAAATTGCATTGATTTCAATAGAAATCTTCTAATACAGGTTGCCAATATGTATAAGATTATAAAGAAGAAATAAAAACGGATGGAAAGTAGAGAAAGTGAAATAATTAGAAGATATAGTCCAAAAATATAAAGTTAAGAAAAACAGAAGAGACTAATGAATTAAGACATACAGACACTTTATCAAAACTAAAGTGATGTAAACTGCTAAACTCAGGTCCGTATCCGGCGACGCACGCAGTTCCTCTCAGCCCCTTCGGCTGTAGGGAGGTCAGGTCTGCACCTGACAGCATCCCAAGCAGCTACAGCACAGGTGGGGACTCTGGACCCTCCAGGAAGGCGCTCAATTTGTCCACCTCTGCCACCAATTGTAGGTCATTTTTCTAGCGGAAAGTTGAAAATAAGTCTGCGGGAGGGAATCCAGTTTTGGAGGTCTATCAAGTGTTGAAAAAGAACTGAGCTATTTTTCACGCTGTCCCCTAATGTTTCTGAAAAAGAGAATCAAATTCCTGAAGAGACAAGGAGCGATGGCTGAAGAGAAGCACCGAGAAAAACGTGTCTTTTGCAACCTGACCACGCAGATGCCAAAAAGGCAATAGTTTATATGATCTGAAGAGAAACAAGAGTATACAGATGCCAAAAAGAAAAGAACAGAACATTCTTATGCGTCTTGAAATAATGCTTCCTGCTCACTATGGTATTCTAGGATATCAAATAGAATAGGTATTCAACTTTTTAAAAAGTGGTTACCCATTTTGTTACTCAAATGCCAGTAGTCATGAAATTGGAGAATTTGTAAAATTAAGGTTACTTAGTTTAATATTCAATACAATGCACTACGTTGTTTCTTTTACATGTTACTATTGATCTTGTCCTTGCTAAAATCCAATCATTTTGTGATGCTATACTAACATGCTACACTTTATATTTGCTTAGATATTGCACTGATGATATTTTATTGGTATTTGATGATTGAAACAGTGCCACATTTTTATTCTATTTGCTTAAAGAAACAAAATTAGAGGTATGCACATTTAAAAACCTCAGTATTAATTGAGCTTAATCTCTATAATTTTTCAGAAAAGGGCCAAGATATAATGTCAAAAAATTGGGATAGATATCTGCTTTTTAGAAATAAATTAAGGACAATTTTCTCTTGAGAGTTAAAGTAGCTGATGATCAAAGGTTTTAGGACAACAGTAAAGCCTTGCAAGTTGCTAATCCATACACTTCAGTAGGCTGAGCGAGAAGGATGGCCAGTTTGAAATCAGCCAGGACAACTTGTTGAGAACCTGTTTCAAAACAAGCAAACATACAAATAAATAAAAGGGCTGAGGTTGATGCTCGGTAGTAGAGAACTTGCTTATCAAGTACTAAGCCCTAAATTTAATCCTCTGTTGTGGGAAAAAAAAAAGGTAATGAGGAAGAAAGATTCCATAGAGTACATTAAAACATAAATTTTTCTTGAATATCCATTTTATTTGCTCTCATAAACTATTACCCTTTTGGGCCTACCCTTTAAAGTTGGAAATCAATAAAACATGGCAGGCAAATCATAGCACAAGCCCAGAGTTTTCTCTAAAGTCCTCAGAGATTCCATTACACCCCCAGGTAGTCAGCAGTGTAATTGAAGATGTGTGTGTAATATTGCTTGTTAACTGATACTCTTGCTTTCTCATCACACTTTTTGCTTACAGGCAGACTCTCGGTTTGGAAAATTAACCAGGTTTTTACCCTGCAGGTTTTTTTGAAGTCTGTTTGAAGTAATCGAAACAAAAGTAAAACAAAAACATTATGAGGTTGAACACAAAGTGCAATTAATAGGAAATCTATCTATCTATGTATCTATCATTTTTCTCAAAATTTTCTACTAAAATATTTGAAAATTTGAGAAAAGTAGAATATAATAGGAACTTCCAAAGACTAAAAGGTAAATTAAAAAATCATATCAAAAGTATTAGAAATTGGAATATTTCAGGTTTCTCCAAAAAGGGGTAAAATGAAAACAGAAAAAATGTTTTAAAACATCTGCATAAAATTCCAAAATCCAGCCAAAAAAGCAACAAGGTATGCCTGTAGAATAAATACATTAAATTATGCAAAATCTTTAAAATTTTGTATTCTAGATACATTTTGTGAAGAAGTTACAAAAAAAGTGATTCTCAAGACTAAATCCCTGTTTACCAAAATATTTAGATTCCTTGCTATAAATAGGGAAGGGGTGGAGCAGAAGGGAGGGGTGAGGAAGAGGAGGGAAAACCAAGATACATCATGTGCAGGTACAAAATAATCATGATGAATGTGATCACTATGTATACAATGTACCAATACATGTTCTTGGTAAAAAATAAAAGAAAAAAATAAAAAGACTAAAGGCCTGTTAAAAATTAATTCAAAATTTAAAAAAATTCAAAGTTCTATCATAACTAATCAAAATTTTGTGAAAGTGCTATTAATTAGTACTTATATTTGGTATCTTCAAAAATCTCCCCAATTAAATCTAATATAAATCAAGGGTTCAGATCCTCTTTATTTATAAACATGCGCCATCAAAATAAGTAATGAAGCTAGGAAAGAGAAAAACATACTACAAAAACCAGGAAACATCTTAGGGGAAAAAAAAGGAATTACCAGGAAAATTGTAAAACAATATCCTAAGATATTACTGTCCACATTTAGCTGTATGATTAAATAAAATGACATATGATATAATCCAACCATTAACCATAAACACTGTACTTACATCTCTCTATTTATCCTGGATCAGATTTTTCTTTATTTTATTGAGTTTTGCTGTTTTCTCTATGCCTTGTTGTTGGCAGAAGCTACAATTATGCATTTCTTACTACGGAATTAGAACTGACCAATGTTAGTTTAGAAATAGAAAATAAAGGTCATCCTAATCTCCAACTTCAGATATAGTCTCTGTCCCAGGAAATTCCCCTGTGTGTTCCTAAGCTTCATGTACAGTCTTGCCTTTGTCTTCTCTGGAAGGAAATCTTATAAACAGTGAGGGTAGAAGAAGAGTGATTACCATGAGATTCTCTGTGGCTTATCTTCTCGTTGAGTATCGGAAACCTGGCCCTTTCTTGACATCACTGTGTGACTGCGACTGCATGGTACAAAACAAAAAGTTCTGTTTTGGGGAGAAACTAAGTGATAAAACTAAAAAGACAAGGAAGAAATGTTAATTCTTAATTAAGAGAAATTAATTTTAAAACTATTTTCGACATGTCATGTGAATGTTTTACAGTCTTCTTTATGTATGTTACACACTAAAATAAAGCATTTAAAGAGGAATACAATAAATATATCTGATAGTTTTTATGAATTGAGTTATAAAATAATTTTGATTTACTTAAATTTTTAAGAGAAAATTTTTGTAAACATTGTATTCTAGTAGTTGAAGCACGATAGAGAATAAAAGCCAATTAAAGAATACAATCTAGTAGTAAATTAATTTATTGTCAAATAGTTTACATGCTTACTTGAAGAAGGAATACAGACAGAAATATCAAACGCTACATATGACTGGAAGAATTTATAAAGAACCTAGGAACTGAAATTCAAAACACAGGAATATTTTTTTTTTCTTGAGATGTTGGTCATTATATATAAGTCTGAAAAATGGAAGCGCAATTTCCACGCTTAAAAGAAGTTAGCATTTATCCTGGCTCTTATTGCTACATGACTCATCAAAAAAATCTTTGAAAGAGGAATATGTTATATGGCATTTTCCAAATTTTACCAATAGACTTTGTTCTATGTAATACTCGCCTATGGGGTGTGTAACAAAATACAAGTGATCAGCCATGGAAGTTGCTTCTACCCATACCTGAAACACCAAGGGAGAGACTCCCCTGGAATGGTGAAAGGAAGCAGTTGTTAGGATGCGTAGCTTGAAAGTGAGGGAGGGGTAAAGATGAAGATGTCTGTCCTATTTTCCACGACAGTCAACAGACAAAAGGCAACAGAGACTATATTGCTAGTGACTTGAAACTTCACACATACACACACGCCGTACATATAACCGTAACTTAATATGTACATATATATCTGAATGTAAGCTTGTGAAACCATTTTCTGGTTGTCTGTTGACTGCCCTATAGAATACTATATTGATTTAAAAAATAAAAGACTACAGTTACTCTTGGCAGGGAAGAATTTGCTTAAGTTTATGATTTTTTTTAATGCCAAAATCTTAGTGCTAAATGCGTGAGATCTGACACATGGTTTAGCACTCTGATGAGAAAGAGTGAGCTGTGTCTACTTCTGCCGCTCTGTGACGGGTGCAGCAGACACTCAGCAGGACACTGAACAGCAGCAACTTTGTGCCAGCAGAGCTGACATAATCTACTAAATACGGATTTTCACACTATCATCTACATAGAACCACTTTAGAGCTTTCGCACTTTGTATATGAAATCTGTTCTTTTTTATTTTATAGATATAATTTTAATATTAGTTTACTCAAAACTAATTACTGCATTAGAATAAAATCATGAGATTACACTTGACAAGATATATTTTAAATTAGCTACTTATTTTATCATAAATGAATATGTCAAATTTATGATTCAAAATTGTCTCAAAAATAGCCTACCAGAAAGCTCTTGCCCATCCAAAATAACATCCATTCATTTCCACAAAATATAGCGTCAAATTTTATTGTACAAATGACAGTACAGGGAAGATATAAGTAAAACTGTATTTTTATGAAAAATAACTTTCTGTAATATACACGGAGTAATTTATCATTAACTATAAATTAAAAAATGATATTATATACTTGAGCAAATTGTTAGTTTTCTCACCTTTGAAATATGTTTGATACTATATTTGTTGTAGTATATAAATTCTCCATGGATTGGTAGTGCCTCGAATATTATTGAATCTTAACCTTCCCACAATGAAGAGGAAAGCAGTACAAGATAGTCATTTTTGTTTCCAAAGGCAGTTGATTTCACACTTGAAAATATTTCTCTAGATCATATTCCCAATGAAACAAGTCTTTCTGTGTGTTCTGAAACAAGAAAGTACTCAGATTGTGACAAAATTGGCATCACCACTCAGGAATATTGACACAGTAGATTCTGTAAGAGCAGGTGTACTGGGATCTGCACAATAGAGCTGCCCGAAGGCTGCGGTAAGCCCAAAGAGGAGAATCCAGTAATTGAGATTGTGCAGCACAGTCAGATCATCTGCTACAGAGAATTAAATAGCACTGAGAAAACAACAGCAACTCTTTCTCCTCCTCCTCCTCCTCCTCCTCCTCCTTCTCTTCCTCCTTCTCCTTGGAGAGATTAAACACTTACATATGGAATAAACTCTGAATGAAAGAAACTCAGAAGAAAGAAGATGGTCTGTCTTTGTACACAGAGAGTCCACATCTGTAAATTCACCCAATTGGGAAACAAAAATGTTTGAGAAAATTACATTTGTACTGGACAGGTATAGATTTTTTTCTTCTCATTATGTGGTGAACAATACTGCCTAAAAATATTTATGCAAGACTTGTATTGAGTACTGTTAGTAATCTGTGAATGATTTAAATTGTATAGGAGGGGTGCTTAGGTTATTTGTAAATAAAATGCCATTTTTTTTAAGACAATTGAGCTTCCGTGGATTAAGCTGGCAGAGACACTGACGGGAACTTTTTATATTTTTTTGATTCCGATCATATGAAACTCTTGATAAAACAAATTTAATTGATAGTAATATAAACTAGATCTGCGTTTTTGTGATTCTAAAGGTGTAGGGTAATGGCAGACCAAAGAGGGACCCAAAAGCTGTGTAATGAATGCATATTAATGAATGCAAATATTGTGAATATTTCAATGTTTATACAGTTATATTATATATTACAAATCACCAAACTGAAAAATAACACACTTTACTTTTTTTAACATTATAACTCAATAAAATTCATTTACAAACTTGAGATGATCCATCTCTCCCATGTTCTCTGGAAGACCTGACATATTGAAAAACATATTGCTAAAACAAATTAATATATTTTGCGACATATTAGTAGTTTTTACATTCATTCAGTATGAGAATGACACTATAAATTAAAAGGGATGGAGGGATATCTTGTATTCTTTGTTCTTAAAAATAGCTTCCAAACCTAAAGTAGGTTCCTTATATTGTTTATTACTCACATTAAATTTACTTTGTGATTTGGCTGCCCAAACTGTGTAAAATTACCTATGTATAAAAGTATTTATCATACAGGTGTGGATATTGCTTCTATTTTATTGTCTAAAAATCATGTTTTTGAATTATACTGAATGTCATTATGTACTTTATATGAGGCAATACACGAAACAGGGTCAATCTTTGCACTCAGAGCAACAGTTCAGTGAAGCGAACGGTTGCTCCAAATTTGTTCACTTATTCAATTTTATGTACATTCACTCACATACTAGATAAACACATGCTAGACTTAAAGTATACTAGACACCAGGTATCTTCAAGAGAGAAATCCTTGGAGTGTTAACTCCTGGAGTTTGAGGGAAGAACAGGGAATGGGGACGGAAGTAAATAATTTTCACGTGGTGCGATGAGTCCTGTGAGTGATGACACTGGAGACGCTCTGAAAACAGGACTTCAGCCAACTTTAGAGGCTAACAGCTGACAGAAAAACACATACACATGCCAGATTAAGGGGCGAGAAACAGCGTGTCCTGGGGAGAGGGAAGAGCATGCTCGATCAGGCATTAGATAAAAGTTACTATGGTCAGATTATAGCATGTGAGTAAGCAGTTGAAAAGTGAAGGGATGGAAGTCATGTTTCCTAAAATAGTGTTTTTTTATGATCTACGAAAGTATTTTAAATACAAAGCAGAGTATTATTGAAGAGATGTTAGCTGGGAATCGATAGAGCTTAACCTGTCTTTTGTATATTTTTATTTGTTACATATTTTTCCTCTTCAAATCCAGAAATTAATTTAGTTTTCTCCTCATGCAACTCAGGTTACATTTGAAGAGGAAAATCTATAAAAATTGTCAAATACTCCAATTATATCACTGACAAAGCCAGTAACTAATGCCTGGGCCATTTCTGCATTTTAAGTAATTTCCTAAGAGACCTTATAAACTGGTGAGTTAGTTTAATTTTAATAAGTAATATTTTACGATTTTTATTTTTATTTTTTCTTGTAAATTACACAATAGCATATATTTTGAGGGGATTATAAGGGTAACTACCAAAGTGAGCATTCATACATTGGAAGATTAATATTTGGATTCACAAGCCTGTGACGTGACTTTTGAAGACGGTTCTTACTTTAACTGCTGTGCTCCACACTGGAATGCACAGCAGGGCATCAATTTCTATTATTTTTAAGTCCATCTCTAAACACTGTCCCCTTTTGTTAGATGCATCAGAGTCCTTAGCAATCACGCCATGTGCGCCATGGAGTGGACAGCGAATTTTCATCTGCCTCACTCGATCTAGAGTTTACCTTTCTTCCTTCTTTTAAACTCAATTTAAATTACTCTTGACACTTTCTACAATTGTACACAGACCTCCAGCCTTTGGAATAGTGCAATCATCTGAGTCTTTTTTGAAACTCTACTTCATTCTAGCATGTTATTGCCTTCCGCACCTGGCTGGCTGCACGTTGCTACCCTGTTCGCTGTATTTTCTGCAAATCGGACTGTGAGAACTTTCCGTATGTGGTTCTCCCTGTGTTCTGTTAACAGGTAAATTTGTTTTCATCTTGCAAAATAAACATATAATTACTTCAATAAACTACAATGTGTACTTTGTATAATCACAACCAATAATGTTACTTCCAGTTTATGTTCATGGAAATCTATTTTATTTTTATTATATACTTTAGAAAATTAAATAAAATATAATTAATGATGCAATGTA
>PVJO010028390.1:0-18224 GCA_004026905.1 Hystrix cristata
CGTCCCTGATCTGAGAGTTGGAAAAGCTGGGAAAGGCTGAGGCCCGTATCCTCAGCCTGGTGAGCCCGGGAAAGCTCGGTGCACCAAAGAAGCCCCCCAGAGACTCAGAGAGGGCCGATGACAGATGTCACCAGAGTCAGAGTGCCATGTGAGGCTGCAAAGAGGAAGATGAAAAGTTAAGGAGCAGCTCCCACCTGTCCTCCCTGCTGCGGGCCCTCCTTGCCACACCTCTGCCCTCTCTGCAGGTGACTCGGGAGGACGTGGAGCTGCACTGCCCATCGAGACAGCCACGCGTGGCCATTACAATTTAAAAGAAAAGTAAATAAGATTAAAAATTTAGTGCCTCAGTCACGTGAGCTGCATTTCTGGTGCTGCCTGTCTGCGGTGGCTGGTGGCTCCTGCGTTGGACAGCGCAGGCCAGAGTCAGTCCAGCAATGCAGAAAGTGAGCGCCTCTGGACAGCTGGCTCCAAATCCTGCAGGTCTCCAGCGTGACTCCAGGTGACTTTGGCACCTCTGGGGACCTTGTTAGGAACACAGAATCCAGCTCCCTCAGCCTGCAGGGTCACACAGAACCTGCCCGAGGATCCCCAGACAGATCCCCAGGATAGTCGCATGCATATCTGTCTGAGAAACAGTCCTGCCTCAGGATGTGAGAGGTGCCTAGGGCTAATCTCTGGTTTATGATAAGGCCAAGAGGAGGCTCAAACCCCACACTGTAGGGCTCCCCCAGCCCCCTTAAGCCCTGGGGCTGCCAGAAAGGCACACACTTACAATCAAGAGCCCAAGCCAGGCTCTGGGAAACTGAGAAGCCAAATGAAAAAGACCTACAGAGACTGAATGACATTGAAACGACCAGCTCTGCCCAGTTAGTCCATGTGGAGGTGACTAGATGACAAGATTGCCTTCGTACCAAGGACTTCTAGTGAGCTCTACCCCTCCCTGAGGTTTGTAGTGCCTCACTCTTTAAGAACAGCACCAAAGGTCAATAGACCTTTGGAAGGTAAGAAAGCCACAAATATGAGGACTAAATAGCAAACAAGACCAACCAACAGATGGAGGTGTTTAAAGCGAACAGAGACAGTACAGAGAACGGAAGAAAACGTCAGTATCCTCAGAGAGATAAGGCGTTGTATCTGTACAAGAACAGGATGCTAAAAGAAAGGAATGTTCCAGGAAATTTTAATTTTAGGGGGCTGCTGGGGATGCAACTCAGGGCCTTGTGGTTGCTAGGCAAGCACTCTAAACACTGAGGTAAATCCCCAACCTTGGAAATTTTAAATTTTAAATATGACAAAAGAGCCTGTAGGAGGCTGGAGCAGGAGGATTGCAAATTGGAAGACTGCAAATTGCAAACTGCAGCCTGGGCAACTTGGTGAGACCCTGTCTCAAAATAAAAAGTACAAAAGGGCTGGGGAGGTAGCTCATTGCCAAGGCCCTGGGATTGTTCCCCAGTACCAGTATGGAGGATTGCTAGAGTTGGTAGTGTTGAAAGAGTGTTGAGAAAAATATATCATTAAGTGGAACAAAAAAGATAAAAAGAGAGAAAGTAGGTGGAAATGGATTATTCCAGGAGGTCCACCTCCTAATAGTAAAAATTTCAGAAATAAATTTTTTTTGAAAGGATCAGCACTCAGATGAAGCCAGGACGGCACTGGTTTTGACAGCAGTAGCATCAGGAGCTCTGAGTCCACTCTGCAAAATGCTGGGAGCGGTCCCACCCCGGCAATGCACTGCAAGCCACACTAAACATCATCTGCGAGGGCAGAACACCGACGTTGTCAGACATGCAAGCTTCAGAACACTCCGTCCTCGCCCAGGAAGCTCCTGGACCATGTGCCCGCTGCAGCAGAGGGTGGGAGACAGTGTCTGCAAGAGAGGGACAGGGGACCTGGGAGCTCCGACAGGAAGGAGCAGGCTGGGGGGGTGCCAGGGAGGCGCATGGCGGGCAACCAGTCTGACTGAGGGGCCAAGGGGGAAGCAGGGGATTCTGCAGCTGAGAAAAAAACGGAAAATAAACTTTGTGATGTGTTTGTCTACCCTGGCAGCGGGTCTCCTCTTCTGTCTAAGAGTAGAGGATACACTTAGGATAGAAAGTTAAGCCCCCCAAAAGGGAACCAAACGTCTCTCTTCTGTTTCAGCCCCCACCCCATTTCTCTTCACTCTCCGCACTCCAAGGCGGCCTGCTAGGATTCCATGATAACCTGGTCTGAAAAGACAGCCCACTGCCCTCTCCTTTACAAACAGGGAAACTGAGGGCCCCCGGGCCGCAATGAGGGAGGAAGTTTGTGTGCTCCCTCTTTGCCAGAGCTCCTTTCTGATGCATTAAGAGCAAGATCAGAAGCAAGAACAGCAAGAACCCAACCAGCCCTAAGGGAACCACAGTGGTGAGCAAGCATGTAGGAGCCCCCACCCGGCCTGTGCCTTCTCAGGCCCCTGCTGCTCTCTCCATACCAGGCCTCTGGGTTACTATTTGTCACTAATTAAAAGAAGAATATGTAGATGTAATTGAGTTTTGTATGCTGTGGACAAAGCGACTGCAAACTGGGGTGGGAGGGGTGGGGGGGACAGAAGGCAGGAGGGCAGAAAACAATGCAAAGCTGGATGAGCGCCAGCAATCTCCTCAGACCAGTGCTTCTGGGCTGCTCCCTATTTGTTTTATTTGGTTAAGAATCAAGGACAAGCCAGGTATGGTGTTGAATGCCTGTAATTCTAGCCCTCAGGAGGCTGAGGCAGGAGGATCCCTGACAGTTCAGGGTCAGCCTGGGCTACATAGTAAATTCGAGGCCGGTCTGACCTACATAGTGAGACCCTGTTTCAAAAAATCAGAAAAAAAGAAAAAAGAATAAAGGTTAGTGCCTTCTTAGAAACTCCACAAATCTGAGTTTATCCCCAATAGACTTTTAGACGGTCCAGTGGTTGATTCTCTGGGTTCACATCCTGCCTTTTTTAGGGCCGTGGCTCACCTCAAATCACTAAGTTGCCCAGGCTGGGCTTGGACTTGAACTGCTCCTGCCTCAGCCTCCTGGAGGGCTGGAATCACTAGTGCTCTGTAATGTGAACATGTGGCATTCTTTCTTGGAGTCCGAATGCCCTGGCTGTGGACCTTACCTACCAGCAGGGTCACCTTGGAATCCTGATGCGGGAGCCAAGGGCCCTGGGCTCCAGGTAAGGAGTCCTGGTTGGGGCCTGACCCTGTTACTCACTCACTGTGTGACCATGGATAAGTCACCTGTTCCTTCTGGGCTGCAGTTTGCCCTGCTAGACAGACAGCTGGGTCCCAGCGGCCTCCCTCCTAGGCTCTCCATCCTGTGTAGTCAGGTCGTGGCCCTCCCCTCCTCGGTCTGCCCGCCCCTGCCTCTCCTTTCCTGCCCAGGCCCGGCTGGCAGGCGCTGGGCTGCAGGGAGGACGGCACGGGGAACAGTCAGGCTGTTCAAGAGGCCACGGTGAGAGCTGGCCGGTGGCCAGTCACAACAGGGCCTGAGACACAGAGGGGCATTTGTCCCAGGCCCCGCGCTTCATGCAGATCTGACACCCGACCCGCACCCCCCTGCACCCCCCGCCCCTGGCACAGCGTCAGCCCCCAGCTTGGTCGTGAGGCGGGACACGAAGGAGAGAAGGAAGGCCAGAGCCATGTGGGAAGGGAGCCACGGGGAGGGTGGAGGGTCAGGGAGGGTTTGGACAGGGGCAAGAGCGGATCAGGGGCCAGTTCGCAGCTCCCGCTCTGACTAGCCGAGGAACCAGGACAGGCACTTCTGGCTCCTCTCCGGGCCTCAGCTTCCTCAGCTCTGAAATGGGGTGGCTGTCTTGTCCTTATGCTGCAAGGGCTCCATTAAAGAAAATGATGACCTTCGAAAGGCCTAGTGTGGGGTGGTAAGATAGCAGAAGTTTGGGCTCAAGGGACTTGGCCAGGTGGGGTGGGGTGTGCGATCGCTGTGACACGTCCACCCCAGAGGGAAAGGGTGGAGGAGCCCTCTTCACTCGTGGCCCACCATGAGTGGTACCCAAATCCCGCCTCTGACTCTCTCATTATGGTGGACGGATAAGTCCCCAATGTCATTGCCCTTATTTGGATTGTAAGGACAACTAAAAACTGATGGAAAATGCCTAAAGGAAGGAAGAACCAGTCAGGGCCACACTGTAACTCTTGTGAGCCCAACCAACCACAGTACATTTCCCTAGGCTCTGAATTTTTTTTATTTGTGAAAAAATTGAAATATTTTCTTGTACTGGCACCCTTATCTGCTGTGCCCAGTGGCCCTGGCTGGTTCAGAGTTCTCTTGGTGCTGACCCGCCCTGGGCACCATCTCTGAGGTGCACCACAGCACCCTCTTCCACCACAGAGCAGAGCTCAGGGCTCTGTTTGTGTGGAAACTTCCAGTCTCATCATGGTGTGAGCCCTCTACGGCACCAGGCAAGTGGAAGATGAGCATTTGCTACACACAGACACACTCTGGCCACTTCTTCTGTGGTGACCGCCATGCTTAGGGCTTTACCTTTGTGATCCCACTAAATCCTCAGCATGCCTACTCTGCTTTACACCCAAGGAAACTGAGGCTCAGAGAGGCCAAGGAACTCATTCAAAGTCACAGAAACACCAGAGCAGGACGGGACCCAGTCCGCTTCCCAGACCGCCCTGCCTCTCCATAAAGCATGGGAGGGAATGGGAAAGAGACCTTCAGGGTGTGGGGAATGAATAGGCAAATGTGAGTCAGGGGTTCAGGAGACACGAGAAAGAGTGAGAATGGGGCTCAGGCAGGGAAGGAGGGGCTGCGTGTGAAGGCATGCAGGGTACCTATAGGGCACCAGTGCATTCCTAGGGGAACGGGCTGGGCGGGAGGAGGTGAGTGTGTGCGTGTGTGCATGCATGTGCGAGTGTCCTGAGCCGGTCTGTATGTGAGGGACTTCGGCCAGGCTGGCCGCTACTAGACAGGCTAATAGGTGTTTCTTTCATTGCCAAGCTGCCCAGTGCCACATCTGTTTACCCAAAAACCACAGCAGATGCAGGGCTTAGCCAAAGGCTGCCCCATCCAGGGAACCCTGGCTGCCTCCAAGGAGTGGCTGAGTGTCAGGAGGGGGTGGCAGGGTAGGGGCTGGGAGCTGCGAGGTCGCTTTAGGAGGCAGATTCCTAGATGGGGACAGAGAGCCCATCTCTAACTCACACCACAGCTGGGTGGGGCAGGGTGCGTGCTTGGTGTGACACATCCACCCTAGAAGGAGAGGGTGGAGGGGCCCTCTCCACTCATGGCCCTCCAGCTGCACAGCCAGCCTGGAGAACTTTCTAGAAATAAATCTGCCCATGTCCATCTCTGTTGATCTCTGATGGCCTCTCAGCAGCTGAGATGATCGAAGTCCAAGCTCCTTAGCAGGCCATTCCCTCTCCAGCAGCTTCCAGACCTGAGGTCCCCAGGGTGGTGGCCATGTCACTGCCTGTCACCAGTCCACCATTCCCCATCATCAAGCCCTTTCAGATTCGTCTTCATTTCTTACACACTTTCCTATGTCCCTCATCCTCCCCACCTGCCCAGGTCTGGTCTCCCCTGGCGTGGATCCTGCTCAGCCTGTCTCTGCTCCATGTCTCACAATCCTTCCCCACCATACAGCCTCGAGAACCTTTAAAAGTCTCATGTCTACTTCAAACTAGAATTTAGGTTGGCTGATGAGTCCATGCAGGGTCTGGATCTTGTAGCTTCTATAGTCTCCTTTCTGTCTGCGCTCAGTCCTATCAGTCCCTCTCACCCCTGCCACAGGGCCTTTGCACGTGCCAGGCCACTCTGTCCTCTTACTCATGCTGCTGATGCTTTAACCCAATGTCATGCCAGTCCCCACACTGTGCCCTCACAGCACTGTGTTCCTCTCTCACCGCTGCCTATAGTTAGCATCTTCCATTTGACGAGTGGTTGTGTTCCACCCAAGACTCTGAGCCCCGTGAACATAGGGGCTGTGCAGGGATTTTTTCACCTCTTAAATCCCCGGTGCCTTGAATGCTTCTTGGCACCTTGTAGGTGTGAAGATATAGTTGCTGAATGAAATACATGCACTGCAAAGCCAATGAGGAGCGGGTGCTCAGTGCTCAGTGGCTGCCCCACACAACAGACGGCCTGTTGGCGCTTCGCATCATGCAGCTGCCACCATGTTGCAGATGTGACACTGAATCTACCATGGCCATGAGCGCCAAGGAGCTCAGAGGAGGGTCCCGAGTCGGGGTAGCATTTCAGTGACGCTGCATGGTCACCGTGCTCTCGGGCTGTGGCGTCAAAACCCAGCGATATAATAATAGCTTGTATTTGCTTGGTCCTAAAGGCCCATCTCCTGTCTAAGAACTGTATTTGATTGTGTCATCCGTCCTGACAGAATGCATATTACCATCTAAATTTACACTCGAGGCCCAGGAAGGTGAAGTTCCTTATCCAAGATCCCCAAGTGAGGCAAGAAGTGAATGCAGGGCATCTGACTCAGGGTCTGATCCACATCTGCAGGCCTCCTGGTAAGAACGAACATGAATGGGCACGTGCTGTGTGCCAAGCACTTCTCTACAAACTCCACAAGTAAGTTTGTCATTTGTATGCTCTAGAAGTCATTTCATCCCCTAAGAATCCAGGAGGCGGACATCATAATCTCTGCTTCACAGGTGAGGAAATTGAGGTTCAGAGAGGTGAAATAACTTGCTAGTGGCTGCAGTCAGTGAAAGCGGCAGAACTAGGTAGAACTTAGACTGAATGTTCCAGAGTTTGGGCTTCCCCCACTCTGCTGGACTGAACCCAGGGCCGCCTCACGCATGCTAGGCAGGCCCTCTACCATTGAGCTACGCCTCATCTTTTTTATTTCATTTTATTTTAAATTCTCTGTGCGTCTATTCTTTTTCTTTAAAATGGAGGCAATAATGGGGGCTCCTTCATGGGACTATGGTCGAAAGAAATGAGATAATAAACAGAAAGGCCCTGGTGGCATTGGACACAAAGCACCTTTCAGCATATTTCATCCCCCTCCCCACCTCTAGGAAGAGCTCCCCAAGCTCCCCGCTGCGCCAGCATGAAGACTAAAGTCAGTGATGGTGCTGAGGTGAGGGAGGAAGAAGACAGGGAAATGTCAAGTTATCCAGTTTTGAAATATGTCTCAGATGGTGGAAAAAATATTTCCTTCTCCTTCCTGCTGTGTGGACGTGGGGTTATATAAGTGAACTTCTCAGTGAGGTCCCCTCTTTGGGGCCTCCAAGAGGCAGGCTGGCGGGGACATAAATAAATATTTCTGTGCTCTCTGCCCCGGGCTCAGGTTCTGAGCAAACACAGGGCCTACAAGGGAGGACAGAAGGAGGAGGAGGCCGAGTGTGACTGAGCTCGGCCCATGAGTCAGGAGGCCCGAGCTCCAGCCCAGCCCTGACTCGAAGGATGTGGACGCGTCACAAGCCAGCACCTAGTTAGCAGCAAGCTCTCCTGGTGCATGACCTGGGAGGAGAGATCCAGTCCAGCTGGGGAGTGTGGCAGCCTTGGGCTGTGTCCCTGTGGACAGAGTAAATGCCACCCCAGTGCGGCCATTGCCTGTCTCCTGCCGCCTCTCCACCCATCCTGATGCCTAACACACTCTCCACCTTAGCTCTGGGGATGACTGAGTTCTCCCCAAAGGAGTTGTTCCCTCTCCCAGAATGTCCTCCCCACCTCCCCTCCCCCCAACACTGGTAGGTGGTGCAGCAGACAGAGGGGAGGGCTCTGGACCTGGACTTGGGGTCAGTTTCTGCCTTAGCTGCAGCACCCTGACCTCATGACCTTTCCAAGCTTGCTTCCTCCACTTTCAGCTGGGCTTTGTGGCTCCTGGCTCTTCCCTCGTTGTGACTATCAGCGATAATCATTGTTAATAATAAGGGCTGGTGACATAGCCATTCTGTGTACACCAGGCTTGGGTAAGGGTTTGAAGGCCCCGGGCTCTTGGCAACACACAGCAGGCCTGAGCACCGAGCCAGAGCTGGACCCGGGTGGGCACCCTCATGTCAGATTCCTCTTCCTCCCACACCTACTCAAAGCCTTATGCCTATTCAGAACAAGTGGCTTCCTGTCTCTTGGACTCATCAGCACTTCCCAGCTGTGGCAAACTGTCACTTCCAAAGATGGCCGCACCACACCTCCTACCCCACTGGTCTTCCCACCCTGCCCATCAGGAGGCTGAGTGCACCTTGCCACTCCCTGGAGTCCAGGTGGGCCCTGTGCCTGCTCAGACCACCAGACCATGTCAGAAGTGACACCAGCAGTTCTAGGAATTGTCCTTAAGTGGCTGCCACTGCCTTCTGTCTCTTCAAAGCCTTGCCTTGGGGACTGTCCCTCTTGGAACCAGCTGCCATGTGCTGTGAGAGTCCCCAGCCCATGGTGAGGCTGTGGGTGGATACTCTAGCTGGCAGTCCCCACTGAGCTCCCAAGTGACGGCCAGCATCACTGGAAGCCATGTAAGTGACCATTTTGGGCACCCAGAACAGCAGCGCCCTCGAAACATCTGACCGAAACCATAAGAGAGACCCCAAGTGAGGACCACCCAGCCGGGCCCAGCTGACTTCAGGAAGCACAAGAGTAAAAGCTAAGTTGTTGTCTGACTCCACCAAGCAAGTGGTTATGCTGCAGCTGACGCCTTCACGCAAGCTCCCCTCCCAGCTCCTGACAGTCAGGGGCTGGGTCTGCAGAATAAAGCCGGGCCTCTCTGCCTTCCTTTTGTACCTGTCCTTTACTACCTTAGAATGCCGAGTTCCTGCTCCGCTCTGCACCAAGGCCTATTCCCTAACCAGGCAGGAGCAATCACTCACGGGAACCAGACTGCCCCAAGCCGTAAGGGTCCCCACAGCCACCTTGCAGGGCCAGAACCGAGGAAGTGATCACCCGGGCCCTCGCCCACCTCAGCAACCCATGGAAGCCACCCCTTCCTTTGTTACCTTGCAGGCCTGATCTTCTCTGTCACCGTTACTCCCCCTTCGGTGCTTCTCCTCAAGCTGACGCCCCTTGTCCATTTTCTCTTCCTTCTCAACTAAAGGCTTTGCCTGTGTTACTCATACTTTTTGGCCTGGTTTTTAATTTCTATTATCACTGAGTTAAAGGACTCATGTGCAGTATCACAGTGACACCAATGACATAGGCAAGCAAACTTGGAGTTCCAGGATAGGGCAGTGGAGCCCTGGATTTGGAAGACAGCCTCATGTCCTCGAATTCACCTTGAATTCCTCGTGTCCTTGACTTGTGGGCAGTCTTGTGATTCTCCTCCCTGATCATGGCGGTTGCCGGAGTTCCCCAACCTGGCCAGTGAACTGCAAGTGTTTCGGGAGCCTCTAGACTTTCCGATGTTTAAAAGAATGAGGTGTGTAAAATACCCTCCTTCCTAAAGTGCTGAATACACGTCTGTTTCTTGCTCTGAAACCTGATTTACACACCCCGACTTTCCACCTCTCTGCAGGATCTCCTGGACTTGTTTCTTTCATTATTTATTTCCTCTCAGAGTATTTTCAATGCGGCTCTTTGTGTGTTCCACCTTCCGAGGCTTTATTTACCTTAGAGTATTTTTATTATGACCTCAGGTTTAGAGGCCAGTTTGGCTGACTTTGAGATTCTGGATTGAAAGAGTTCTTTTCTTTCAATTCTGAACGTTATTACTTCCTTGACTTCCTTTATTGGGTGTTGCTAGTGAGAATACGTCGATCTGATTCTGGCTCCTGTGTAAGTGGTTTGTTATTTCTCTCTGCTCAACCTCTTTTGTCTTTCACATTTTTTATTTTCGCCCTGATATCGGTGTGTGATTTTTGTCTTTATTTCTATTGTTGGTTATTCTAAAAGTCCTCTTGGGGCTGGGGATTTAGCTCAGTGGTTAGAGTGCTTGCCTAGCAAGCGCAAGGCCCTGAGTTTGAGCCTCAGCATGGAAAAAAACGTCCTTTCAACCTGTCTTCATTCACTTTTCTGTAATTTTGAAATATTTAGTCTCCATTATTTCATTTTCATTTTTATTGTTCTTTCCTTTTGGGACTCCTACTTCTATTCTCTAGATTACTTAGCTTTTCTTTTTTATTTATTGTCTGTTTATCTTTCCCTGATGCTTTTGAGGATAATTTCCAATCTGATCATTTTGTTTATTAGTTAATTCTTCAACTGTATCTACCCTCATATTTTATGCCATCTATCTTGTCTTTTATTTTAAATATTGTGTTTTTCTTAGCTAATGTTTTGACTCGGTTCTTACTTATGATTTCTTTTTCTCTTCATTTTAGCAGTTTTAAATGAAATATGCATATAAGATTATTTCGTTCTTACATTTCCTCAATCGTTTTTTTCTTTATATTTGCCCTTTTCCTTTCCTAGTGGGTGAGATTTGGCTTCAAGTTCAAGGATCTGTTCTTGGGCCTTCGTCTAGCTGTGGCCTCATGACAACCGTCCTGGGGGGTAAAGGCCCGCAGGAAAGATCCAGCTGTCAGCCTTTGCCACCGCCCCTGCTCAGCACAGATGACATACTTCTTGGAAACCTGGGCCCCTCTGCTAATTTGCTGACCTCCGTGATCCTCACCATCCTTATGGGTGGCATGAACTGAATGTGTGCTGCTATCTCAGCCCTCCACAAAGAAGGGAAAACAATCCTCGTGTGAATGTAGGAAGGTGCTTTGAAATGCCTTTTACTGTTCTTGCTCAGGTCAGGAGTCACGAAGGGATTGAACATTTCAGCCCCTGCGGCACCATGGTGGCTGAAAAAGGGAGAAGCCTATGACTTCCTGTTCATCCTGGATTTCCCGAATTTCCTCCCTCATCTCCTTAAGTGTCATTATCACGCTTTACTTAAAAAATCTGAGTCTACCTGCTTCAACGATTCTGCTTCAGGCAGCACGGGGGGCTTGATGTTTTGTCTTTCTTTCATAGCACTCAGACCGCCGGGGTGTCTTTCTTGGCAGGTAAGTTCTGTCTCCCCTGGCAGCAGGGACTCTCTGTCTCGTATTGCGCCATGAGGCAAGAGCTGGAGGTACAAGAGTCGTCTGCGTGGGGAGCCACACGAGCGGGTCCTTGGGTACGCACTTTTGGCCGGCACTCTGCCAAGCTTGACTGTCGGGGTCCACTTTTAACTGCCCCAGGAGAAGCACACTAGCGGGGAGCGGGACAGCTGCGCTGTTCCACTCGCGGGGGTGGAGGTGCAGCGGGGGTGGCTTGCGGTACCGGAGGAGGAGAGTAGACGGAGGAGCGGAGGAATGAGAGCCTGCTTTTATCAGTTCCTGTCTCCAGCAGGGCTTTCAGCAGCTCAGACCACCCGTGGGCTACAGCCGCCCGTTTCTGGACGAAGGAGGTAGACAGCTGCTGAAGACCCGGAGCGGACCCCGGCAGGGGAGCATCCCTGAAGGGCAGGCGATGGGAGGGGTCCAGTCCAGGCTCTGGATTCTCAAACATTCACTCATTCCACACTGAGATCTCCAGCAGTGCGCTGTCTGTAGCTGGGGGCTCCACAGGTGTGGACACAACCAATCAGGGATTGAAAATGTTTGGGAAAAACCCCGCATCTGCACTGCATATGTACAGATGTTTTTGTGATTATTCTCTAAATGATACAGTGTAACAACTATTTCCATAGAATTTACATTGTCTTAGGTATTATAAGCAAGCTGGAGATGATTTAAAGTATGTAGAAGGAAATGTAAAGGCGCTATGCAAATACGACACCAATTTATACAAGGTACTCGAGTTGTATAACAGTATCGAGTTCCACAGATACTGTTACCTGGGGGGGTTCCTCGATCGAATCCCCCACCGGATACTGATGCCCCAAAGTACTGTGCTGGGTGATGGGGAGTTTGGAAACCGGGCACAGTCCCTGCCCTCATGGAAGATACGTTCTGACAACAGACAACATTCTGGCACCACCACCTGGGTAGCTCGGTCTTTCTAAATCTCAGCTTCTGTATCTGCTAAGAAAACCTGCAAAGTGGAGATGAACACAGCCGTATCCCTAGGATCTGGAGGCGTTCAGGCATCAAGTGATTAACACAATGCTTGCCACACAGAAAGCTCTCGAAATGTTTACTATTGTTGTTTTGATTATGACTGATAACACTGTCGCTGGAGATGAGGTGGGAACTTGGGGCTGCTTCTAGAAGACAAATGAATGCCCTTTTATTCTCTCAGAAAAACTGTCACACTCAAGGTCTACAACTGGAGAGAAGCTTTGGGGAGAGACATCCAGAATTTCAGAGAAAGACGACAAATGGGCTTTGCTTTCAGAACAGTTTCTATTAAAAAACAGCGGGACATGGAGGAGGAGGAGGAACAAACCAACCAAGTTCCATCCTCCAGAACAAAGCTGGAAGCTGTTAAGATTTCAGATGTCTGGTCCCTTCTTTCAGTTCTTTGCTCCTTTCTTCCCTTCTCCCACCCCTGCCCCCAATGCCTTTTTTGTTTTTATGAGATAATGATATAGGAATAGGGCATGGCTTGACCTGGCTGGGAAGATGGACATGACTTTGGGGAGTGGCTTTGACCTGACGTCAGCCTGGGGCGCGAAATTCCAATTGCCCCTCTTCTCACAGGATCAAGAAATTCTCAGGAGAACAGAATCCAGATAAATGTGAATGGCACCAAGAGTTTGCCCTCTTGCCTTCTCTCGCCCCCTCTTTCTCACCTCTCTCCCCGCTCTCCCTTCTCTCTCCCTTTTTGCCTTGCATGCTTGCCCTCTTGCCCCCTGAAACCCCTTAGCTCCCTGCTCCCTAGTCTCCCAGGCCTTTTCAGATTCCTAACCGCAGCATGGGCTAGTTATTTTACCCACCTGGCCAAACCAGTCTCCCTTTTGTTACTTAAATAAACTTTCCCAATGCCCTAAAATTCGCTCCTGCAATTCATTGCCTGCGCAAATAAAGAACCTGGTGATATATTTTCTGAATTCCCCTTCCCATCCGACAATAAGGTCTTGCTAAGTAGCCCAGGCTGGCCTCGAACTCATGACCCTTCTGCACAAGCCTGGCTGGCCTTTCTCCCTTTTTCTTGCTTACTTGCAGCACTGTGAAGAGGTTAGAGCTTCTACAGTAGGGAGCGTGGGCCGAATCTGTCCTGTCTCTGATTGGCTCCAGGACAGAAAACTCTGTTAGGCACAGATGATGTGGTACTCAACATCCACAGGACTTTTACAGGCCCACAAAAATAAATCTCAATTTCCTTTAAAATTCTTAGGAAAAAGGGACTTTTAGGTTGAAGAAAGTGTTTTAATATATGAGTGTAATCATAAACATGATTTAAAGTATTTTTTATGGGGGAAGGCGAAACTGCCTTGGGCAGAGGAATCGGAATGTGTCCCTGGTCAACTGTGACAACCCGCAGGGCAAGTTGCTTCATCTCTCTGAATCTTGGCGGAGACCCAGGGAGTGACAGTCCCTCCTGGGGGTGCTGTGGGTGGCCCAGGGCCTGAGGCATGTGGAGCATTTAGCCCTGTGTGGGCACAGAGGGAGCCCTCAGCAAACAAGTGCTGAACATGCTTTGCCTCTGTTAGCGCCTGCAGCCCTCTGGTAAGGAGGCAGGGTGGGGCGCAGCAGTCGGGGGACCAGTCACACAGCTGCTTTACTGCACCACAGACTGAGGAGACACTGCCAGGTGGAGGGACAGACGGAAGCTTCAAAGCCAGGCCACCAGTCTCCAGGGTTCTGCCAAAGCTGACACATAGATGGCAGAAACCATCCCCTCCAGGCTCGCAATGCAGCAAGTGTCACAGGCACCCAGGAACAGCCTCAACTTAAAAAAAGGGGGGTGAACTGTGAGAGGAATTTTAAAACCTGGAGGCCAGCTGCCCTAATAGTTGCTCAGCAGGGCCCAGGCACAAGGTTCTCCAAGGAAGAACTAAGAATTAGAAAGTGGCGGCCCTGGATGTTACTGCCTTTGGGTAACGAATCAGGAAACCTAGACGCAGAGATATGACTACGCTTAAACCAGAACCAAGGAGAGCAGAGTACAAGGCAAAGTCCCTGAGTGTCCCCCTCCTCGCTGCTGTACTGCTGCCCCAGGGCAAGGTCTGCCAGCCCTCCAGGGTCCGCCTGGGTCCCCGAGGGTCCCAGAGCCTCCTGTGCTTCCGACACCATCGCCCACCTCAGGAAGGCCAGCTCACCACCCCCACGGAGGGCCCCCAGGGACCCAGGTGTGCCCAGCGCAGGCAGGAGGCCCTGTGGCAGGCCAGGGCTGACTGCAGAACAGGCCTCTCTGTCTGAGACACTGGCACACCTACTCTTCTGTCCTGGGCCAAACTGCAGCCACCACCCTTGGGAGCGTGAAACCACATGAGAAGCTCCAGCTGTGCTGCCCTGCTCCGTCCTCTCAGCTTCACCCACACCCAGCCTGGCTCAGGAATGCAAGAAGGCCCACCGGCAGGCTCTCGGCTTGGCTTGGCTCCCTTCCCGCCTTCCTGTCTCCTCCCGCCCACCTAGAATCTACACTTGGGACCAGGAGTTCATTTCACAGCAAACGAGGCAGGCTCCATCCTATCAGATCCAACAGGGCAAGTGTGACAGGCTGGGAGGCCGCAGGAGGCTGTCTTGACGCGGGCACAGCTGGCTGGCAATAGTTCAGCCCCACATGGAGAGGGTCCTACTTTGGATCCTTCTCTTCAATATTAAACATACATCTTTTAAACTTAAACATATGCAATTGCAGTTCTTTTTCTTTTCATAATAAGTGAGATTTTTAAAAAGTAAAAATTTATTGGGCAACTTGAAATCCACTTTACTTTTCGGTCTCTCCCTTTAACCTTTCATTCCACTTTATTGGGAGACTAAAAAATAAAGAAGTACTCCAGCACCAAAATGTAAATAATTAAGTATCACTGCATGTACAGTTCCCACTACTGACGAAAGACCTACTGACCAAAGACCGTGGAATTAGGACACATGGGTCTCCCCTAACTCTGCCTGATCCTGAACATGCCTCGCCTCCCTGGATGCTGGTTTCCTCGCCTTTGAGATGAGGGCTGCCTTCTACCACATTTTGGGGTCCCTCCAGTTCTCACACTCCATGACCGTATGCCCCGGGGCAGCGGAGTGGGGTCCTCATGGACTCTCTCCTTTTGGGTGACCCAGGAGCAGCAACAGAGTGCCCAGTCCTCTCTCCAAGGTGTATGTGAGAAAAGGCGTTGATGTGGTGGGTATGAGGGGACATGCTCCTCAGGTTGGAGGTGGGTGGGGAGGGGACAATAAAAAAGGAAACTCGGGTCAGTTTTATCAGGATCTCCTCTCTCAAAGCCAAGAGCACCAGCACTCAGCCTGGCTGTCTGCATTTCACAAAGGTTCACTGAGCACCTATTGTGTGCCAGCTGCTTTGCCTGGTGGGGTACAGTAAGGGGCGAGGCAGGATTGGTCCCTGTGCCCACAGATTCCCCAGCAAAGCACAGATAATAAACAAATAAATGACTATGTGCAGTTATAGAAAGTAATACAAGAGGGGCTGGGAATTTAGCTCAGTGATTAGAGTGCTTGCCTTGTAAGCACAAGGGCCTGAGTTCGATCCCCGGCACCACAGGAAAAAAAAAAAAAGAAAGTAATACAAGAAGCCTCAACTTCTTTGGGGGATACAATGTCTCTGTCTTCTGTGGATGTTTCTTCCTCCTTCGCCTCAGACCTTTGCTTCTCACACATTCCTGGTCACCCCAGAGGGCAGGAACCCCAGCATAGTTGCCCAAAGATCACCAGAAAAGCAAAGGCGCCTAACTTTGCCTCAAGAACACAGCTTCCTCCCAGACTGAGGCAGGAGGGACCACAGCCGGGCTCACACCTCGGAGTGGCCTAGCTCCACCGCTGCCACCTCCCCAGGCTCACCTCTCTGGGAACCAGCTACCATGTGGGTGCTGGGATGCCCCGGAGAACCAAATGGCATGGTCCCTGCCTAAGGAACCGCAGTCTAGCAGAAATTAGCTGCTTGCATTTATTGAGCAGCTACTGTACACAGACCCTATGTGACAATCTGTTGAGAATTTGCTTTGTTTCGGGTGCGTGACACAGAATGCAGAAAAACAAAAGGGCTTTGCCCAAGGCTGAGACAGCCCAGACTTCAGGTCACACATTGACTGATTCTACCGCACAGACCACTGTGCTTTCCCAGCCCCACTCAAATCCCACCTCCTCCAAGAAGCCCTCCAGGAATCTTCCTCCCAGACTGCTGGACTTCCTTGATTCCTTAATCCTGCGCGGTGTTTGACACATCCGTTTCCTCTTCCCTGGGGTGCACCAGGACTGGCACTCTCCCTGCATCTCTCCTCCCTCATTCAGGGCGCACCCCCAGAGCTGTTCCCTTGACTTGAATTTCCACATCTGAACTGGAACCCTGGGCTCCCCCACTCCCGTGTCAGGGGTTTCCCTCTCGCGGAACCTCAGATTCTCCAGGGTGGCCTCCACAGAGGGTGATCCATCAGGACGCCCATTTCACAGATGAGTCAAACAGTGGTCCCGAGTGAGTCAAAGACCCGTCTACCGCTGGGCTTTTCTTCTGGGAGTTTAGGTCTGCTGGCTGCCAGACTGGGGGGGAGCGCGGTGACCTGCCTGAAGTATTGCGCCTCCTCCCAGCGCAGGCTGACTCTCCGTGCTGGGCGGGGTTGCACCCCGGCACGTTTAGTCACCTCATGGTCCAAGGCCACCGGAGATGCGAGGACCAGCCTCCCCGCACCGCCCGCGACCACCAACCTAGCGCGCAGTCGCCCGGCGCTTCCTCCCGCCAGGTCGTCCCGGAAGCCCACCCAGCTCCCGGGCTCTCCTTCCCCCAGCGCGCCGGGCAGGTGACCGCCAGCCTGCCGCCAGAGCCCCGAAGACCCGGGTGTCCCCGCCTCCTACCTGCTCAGCGACCCAGCTCGGCCTCCCGCCGGGCCCGCCGCGCGCCGGGGCTCGGTGTGCGCCGCCGTCGCCGCCCACGCTGCGCGCCGGGGGAACCGCCCCGCCCCGCCCCTCGCAGGTGATCCCGGAGCCCGGCAGCCCGGGGCGCCAGGGTCCCGCGCTGGAGCGGCGGCGCCTCCCGGTGGCGACCCCGCTCCTCTCGGCCTGGTTCCTTTTGGGAACTCGGGTTCCAGTACCCCTGGGCGCTGGGCACACCAGCCACAACACCTCAGAGGATGGAAGGGACCCCACAGATACCAGGTATGATCCAAAAACAAGGTGCGTGCTTAGATTTTTAAAAATTAGTACCGTAAAAGACACTTTGCCATTAATCCCCCTCAAAGAACTCTGTCTCCCTTTGAACACCCTTATTCCATCCATTGTGCTTGCCACTTTCTGAAGCAGTTCTGGAAATCGTTTTTTGGGTCTTTAGTGCTTTGTCTTGGCTGCCTTGATATCCTGACTTCATGTAAAACATTTACCTTTCATGGTCATTTTGACTTTGAGGAAGAGCTAGAAGTTGTATGATGCTGGGACCTGTGAATAAAATGAATAAGGACACACTGTATTGCTTTTACAAACCTGACTTTTGGTTGGATGACAAGGAGCAACAGCATTCACTGTATTTTTGATCACATCTTGTCAAGACACGAAAGAGGACTTCAGAATTGCTTCAGAGAGAGGGACGGGATGTGTGTTCAAAGTGAGGTGGGTCTCTCTCTGGTGGATGGTCTGGTTTTTCCTTGTCTCCCAGGCACCTGGAGCTCTAGCTCTAGCGCACAGTAGGCCCTCAACCAGTATTTAATGAAAAGAGAGAATAGATCTCAGAGGACTCTCAGCCCCCCTTTGTGTAAACAGGGAAACAGGCTCCAGAAGCAGAAATGAGTTGCCCAAAGTTACACAGCCTGTGAGTGACAGACAGATCAGTAGACCTAAGTTCCCTTTCTATTTTCATATTATGTCTAGAGAGTGATTGGTTATGGACTGCGGGCCAGTGAGATGTTTAGCGTAGTGAGGATTTGCTGCATTGTCACAGGAAACCCCAAGGGGCTGTTCATTACTGATGAGATGCACAGTCCTGTAATTCTACGTCTTCAGCAGACATGAGATGCACTCCTCAGCAGGGGGATGCCTGGCCACAGGGAGGGGCCGGGAAAGAAGGGAGGAGAGTCCAGGAGGAGGCAGCCCTGACCTCGAGGTCCTGTTCCGAAGAACCACACAGGGCGCTACAGGGCTGGCAAGTGCTCAATAGTCGCATGGTCTTGGGTTCAAATCTTGTCTCCATAGTTTACTAAGCACAAGATGGAGCCATTTTAGGGCTAGGGATTTAGCTCAGCGGTTAGAGTGCTTGCCTTGCAAGCACAAGGCCCTGAGTTCAAGCCCCAGCACCAAAAA
>PVJO010028391.1:0-18221 GCA_004026905.1 Hystrix cristata
AAAATGTATATGCCATGTATTTTGCTTCTAACTAGTATTTATAGATAAAACTGTCTAA
Organism: Hystrix cristata; assembly: GCA_004026905.1. Classification (NCBI taxonomy): domain Eukaryota; kingdom Metazoa; phylum Chordata; class Mammalia; order Rodentia; family Hystricidae; genus Hystrix; species Hystrix cristata. The sequence continues at coordinate 59 of PVJO010028391.1, forward strand.
ACTCTATTGTTGATGTTTTCACAAGACACAAGAATTTGCTAAAGGCAAAGTTGATTGTTTTGACCATACATTTCCATTTTTCACAGGAAGATGATGGTGCAATTTCATCCTGGTATAAAGCACAAGTTTCAGTAACAATTAGAACAAAATTGATGCTTTGTATGTTTATTATTTCTTCTCATCCTACAATGTGTGAAAATGGAAAAGAAACGCCAAAAAATATTTGATTTCTACTCTACAAGCTGATTAATGACTCTAACTTTCTTGAAGTGATATTTTACTAAAATATTAAAACCTTTGGAATATTACTTAGTAAGCCTAAAAACAACGCACTTCTACATTACGTTCTCCCTCCTCCTCCCCTCTCTTTCTGCCCTTTGAAGTAAAATTAGGCCCCTGAAATTACATATTATGCTGGGTAGTAGCCAAAAACATATTGTCTATGGATCTAATTTGATCCCTGCACTTTAACTTTCATATTAAGTCCATGAAATACTGAGGAATAGGAAGGATGAGATGAGTGTCATTGGATAATTCTGCATTTCCTCTTGCTGGGATTGAAACAGTGCAAATGTCTTTATTACATTTTACTGAATTATTGAATTTTCACTCAAATTTTATTTCTTCCAAACAAAATTGCCTTGGGACTCTATAAAGGACCCACTTTTTGGGCAAACATAGAGAAAACATGTCAGTGGTATGACGCTGTTCAGAATATTCGAATCAGCCAAGCCCTCAGTATAAAGTTACTCTTTTATGAATCTGAGATGTGCAGTTTCCAGACTTTACTTGGCAACAAGATTTGCGGCTTTGCCAAACCATTTAGCCTGTCTTCGCAGCACTTCTGTCTGTCTCGGGTTGCATTTAATGAGGCGTGTGAGTGGCTCCTCCCCGGCCACTCCCACTGGGCCCACTGGAGCTTGTCACCACGGGGTGGCCATAACCAGTCTTTCTAATGAGGAGGGGACAGGCGAGTCCACTACACTGACACTGAGCATCTCCTTTGGGGAGGGGCACATGAAAGATGGTTGTTCAAGGCTAAAGCCTAGACGTGCAGGGAAACTGAAGTGCCCTGTTGGATGGGGTAGAAAGTGGATCACACCCCAAATGCCACCACCGATCCTCACTTATCAAGCATAGTGAAAATTAAAAAGCCAGAAGCTCAGAGATGTCAAAAAATGATTGTTTAGCCTGAAGCTTCTAGATGAAACTTTTTTTTTCCAGCTCTACAGGAAGGAAAGGACAGGTATATTGTCCAGAGTCAAAAAGAAAATCACCCAAATATTTGAGTCTAGAAATCAAGTCTCTGACCTGAAAATGCCCTTCACCAGTGCTCACAAACTGTTTTACCTAAAAATATTTGATTACAGGGGAAAGTGTTCTCATTTAGACCTAAAACGTCCCCTAGAAGTATCATGTATTCCCAGGTGGGCACCTGGAAGTTGACTGGATGGGCTGCCAGGACTCTAGCTCCATCAGGGGATTAATCCTTTGATGATATAACACAATGGCACCACTGGGAGAGAATGGAGACTGAGGAAGGGGGCTCAGTTAGGGTTGGGCTATGGGACATGACTGGATGTTTCTATTTTGTCCCTCTGTGGCTGTTTCCTGCTCTGCATCCTGGCTGCTGTGAGGTGAGCCGCTTTCCTTTGCTATAGTTTTCCTCACCACAGGCCCAGAAACAACAGAGCTGGTGACCTCTGAAGCCATGAGCCAAACCAAACATTTCCCTGAGTAAGGTGTTCTTCTCAGGTATTTGGTCACAGTGACAAAAGGCTGACTAACAGAGAGGGTACACAGCTACCCCAAGGAAAGGGGGTATAATCCACAGCAGCTGGGCACAAGCGTGACACTTCTTTAAAATAATGTATTGTGGTTCTGGTGAACTTTGTATTCTACTCAGTGAAGCATATGGATAGCTTAATATAAAATTACTTTCCCTCAAAATTACTAGACATATCGATGCTTCATGGAGATGCCGTGTTTGTCTCTTTGCATATCCCCAGGGTTTAAGGAATCCAAGTTCAAGCAACATTTTTGTGGCAGAAGTACAATCCCAGGTTTTCTGGCTTCCTTCACTACATCACAGCAGAGTCTTATGGGACACGCATCATTTTGTCGCCTGAGCAATCTAAATTCATCTTCTGGGATGCATTCATGGTAGAGAAAGACAAGTAAAGAAACATTCTCCTCACAAAATTCTTGCTTTTTAACCTCAACTTCCAACCTAGGAAGTTGTTGCACAGACTCACACTGTATTACCTCTGGAATATTAGATGAAAATGATGAAAGAAAGAGTCATAATTCCCTGAAGAATATACCACAATACAGTGGCTGCCCACCTTTAAAATTTGTACATAAGTACAATAACATGAAGGCTCATAGAAACTATGAGCTGGTCAGGAATACAGAATCAAGTGGTTGTTAGGATGCTGGTTCCATCTGCTGACTCTTAGCCTCTGTGTTAGGCAGCTTTCCACTGCTGTGTCAAAATACCTGAGAAAACTACTTAAGGAGGAAACATTTATTTTGGCTTGCCAAATCAGAGGTTTTAATCCATGGTCAGCAGGCACTAAGGAAAAAAGAAACATTATGATGGAAATGTGTGGCAGAAGATGGCTTCTTACTTTATGGCAGCCATGAAGCAGAAAGAAAGAGGAGACAGAGACAGAGAGACAGAGACAAGAGACAAGATACAGTCCCCAAGGCCATATCTCTATGATTTACTCCCTTAAACTAAGCCACAACTCCTAATAACCCATCAGCTATGGACCCACCAACAGATTGATTCATGATCCGATCACTTTCCCAAAAGCCCATCAGCTGGCCTTTGAGGGACATTTTAGATTCAAACCATAGCACTGTTGTCCTGAGAAAAGAGATAGTCTATGGTAGGAGGAAAATCCCTTCTTCCAATATCAATTCATTTGTCTTTTCTGAAAAATTTTTATTACAATCATATCACTGGATCTAGAAGAATTATTTCAGATGCAAATACTAGACACAAAAAACGCATACTAATAAGTTAATCCTTGCACGACAAGTTGCACACTGTTGAATTGTACACATAACACATCCACTGCTGCAAAGTCAAAAGGAGGCCCTTCCTCTGCTGTAGGACAACCATGTGTCATAGCTAATTTTATGTCAGTTTGGCTGGGCCATGGGATACCCAGATATGTGCTCTAACATTCTGAGGTGTGTCTGTGAGGATGTTTCTAGATGAGATTAACATTTAAACTGTGAGACTTAACAAAGCAAAAGCTCCCTCCCCCAGGGTGGGTGGGTTTCATCCAGAGGGGTAAAGATCTAGAAAGAATAAAAAGGCTAAGTAGAAAGATCTCTCTCTCTCCCTCCCGACATCCCTGTGTCTCTGTGGAGACATCAGAATGGAGACATCAGTCAATCTTCTACTTCCCATGGATCCGTCTGCATCTTACACCATGAATTTTTCTGGTTCTCAGGTTTTAGATTCAGAGCTGAACTATATCATTGTCTTTCCTGGCTCCCACGCTTGCAAAGTACAGATTCTGGGTCTTCTCAGACTTCATAATTGTATGAGCTTATATTAATATGTGTATGTATTTCTCTGCAGAATGCTAACTAATACAGGAACACAGGACATGACACCTACCTCCCACTCTTAGCACTCTATCTGGAGCCACCAAGAGATAATTTCTGGCTGATGATTACATCACCATCCTTGTTCCAATTGCAATTAAAGTATCTTAGTCACTTTCTCATTGCTGGGACACAATACCGCACACTTCCATTTAAAGGAGAATAGGTTTCTTTTTGCTAATATAGTAGTTCAGAAGTTTCAGTTCCTGGTTGGCCCAGACATAGAAACAGCACAGTGGAAGGGCCAGCTGCGGAGGAAGGCAGCTCAGGTCACAGCAGCCAGGAGGCAGGACAAGAAGAGAGCCCTCCAGGACAGTCTCCAGGGCCCTACCTCCAGCCAGGACCCACCTTCCAAGCCCCAGGTCACTTCCAAACACATGAGGCTTTGGGGTTATTTTAGTTCCAAACCATAACAAACCACAAATATATATACATACATATATACATAATATATATACATAATATATATACATATATATTGTTCTGCCCTCATTTTGGAATGTTTACTTTAAAATGGTACCATTTACCTGGTCTGTGCTCTTTTACGGCTATTGAGCAACTGAATTTATGGTATGTCTACTACTAATATACTTGGACCTCATAGAGAAATTTATACGTGTTTCTTAAGTTTAATAATATATTATGCATATGCTTTTTTATGTTTTGGCACAATTCCCATTACATTGGCTTGGTGCCTTTAATGCATTTTTTATTTTCTATTTTAATACAGGCTATACTCCCTGGGATTTCTATTAGTAATGCAGAAGACTTGGAGCAGGCTTTTAGAAGTAAAAGTTGTTATTTAAACTCTTCCACAATTTATAATTAAATGCATGGCAGTGAAGGATGATACAGTACATTTAACAGATGAGGCAAATTACAGTGGCAACTTTGAGGAAAAGACTTGAAATTCTACCCCTGGTGTTTGGGCCTCAGAATGTCAGCTAATTTCTTCAGTCTCCAATTCTTATAGTAATGCCCAGGAAACACATGATCTAATAAAGAAAGCAATGACCATGAGGCTATCTCTCCGATATTCCAATATTAAAAATAAAGAGGTGCCTCCAAAGAACTTGGGGAGACCTCAAAGCTCTCACAGACTGGAAGGGGCCACGAGTGTCCCCAAACATACCCTCAAGCAGCAGCTCCCTGATTTCTGAGGAGGAAGGCTTTAGCTGGTTCCCTTTCACCAGTCTGAGTCCACCTTGCCCCATGCAGAAGTCCTTATCTTGCCAGATGTCCAGTGTACACTGCTACTGGTGCTACTGCCGCCCGCCAAGCCTACTGCAACAGGATGGTGCCACGTCCCAACACCACCTGCATCTTCCCTTTTGCCTTGTACTCCAAAGAGTCACTAACATAGGCCTGGAGTTCAGAGATGATTTCCTGGAGTAGAACTTGAACTCAGTCTGAAGGAAGTTGGCAATGTAAGTGAGACAAAAGGAAGCGTTCTTTAACTCTCCTATGGTACCACCTTTAACTAATGTGTTTTCCCAAAGATGACCCAATGATATAAAATGCAGGCTCCAAAGCCACAGGGCAGTGTCCTCATCACTGGAGTCCTCTGTGGTCAAGACCACACCATGACACAGTCCTGCTTGACGAAACTGACCTCCCCACCTCTCCACCACACACCTGCAATGTTCAGTCTGCAGTGTCCTGCAATGTGTTCTCTCTGTGCTGCAAGCGATGAAGCTTAGAAAGGGCTTCTCTGTCGGCAGGGAAGGCAGAGATATTGGGCAAACATCTAGCTACCCAACAAGAAGTTCTAGGAAGACAAAGCAAATGATGTCGTCCCCTGATTGTGAGGGTTTTTCCCTCAATATTTAGTGAATGGTTATGGCACCCAATTTAGGTTTTCACTCCCACAGCCCATCCTGCAGAGAAAGGCAAAGAACCTCAATTACAAAATTTATAAATATTGAAAATGGGATATTCTCGTTGAAATTGAGTGAGCAGTTATGTGGTCATTAAATGTGATTGCTGCAATAATGATATACAGCTAAAACTCCTTTAACCATTTAAGAGAAAATGTAAGCTCAAAAAAAAAAAAAACTCTCATCTCATAACATTAAGACTCCAGTTTTTTTTGTTTCTTCTCCATTTTAGCAAACCAATTAGAGCAGTAGAGTAGAAGAAACATCCCAAGGAATAGTCTATAAGATCATGTAGTAATTGGGTCAGTTTATAGCAGGTAACTAAGAAATGCCTGAAATTGTCATTTCTCCTGGTTAGGGCTGAATAGGAAAGAATGTGATTAATAAATAGCTTAAGCAGCAAACAGAAGGTACTTACAATGCACAAACGCTCTGGGGAGATGAGGTATTGAGAAAATCATTACAATAAAGTACAGGCAGGCGTTTTGCTTAAAGAGGCTGAAACAACTTTTCAAAACATCACATTAAGGGACTATTTAGGCTGGAATTGCTTATTAAGATTTTCTTTAAGTGGCCATTCAATTATAAGGTCATATTCTAGGTATGTTAAGATGAACTTCGATCAAGAATTTTCAGGGTGCATAAAAATCCAGGGACCCAAGTCAGTCCAAGTGTTTGACGTCTCCTCACAGCTTCTACCCAGAAGACAGCACCAGGCACCTTCTCCCCTGCCTGGTGACACAACCTTGCTTTCCAATTCCATAGCCCATTTTCATTAAGCTGTTCTGAAAACACACTTCAGTGCTGTATGGGTGTCACTCTTCAAGCAGGAGAGTGAAAGCTCTGAAAAGGAGAGACCCCTGGCATTGAGAAATTGGGTTCTTCCCGTGGCAGTAGCTAAACTATAAAGCTTGGGATAAGTCTATCAGTGAGCTCCCCTCAGTCACTCTTTCAACCTCTATTTCCTCTTCAAACAATTTCTGTCAGAGACATCTATTGGTTTAGACTAAAAGAAATCGTTTCCCTTTTTTTCTGGAAACAACACACCCCTGCTTTGGAGAACTGTCTCTCCCAGCCTCCTGATTATGCATAGGGGTTTCCAGTCAGCACGGTGCATTCCCACAGTGGAGCCTCACAACACAGGTATCATCTGAAGTGGACCCTCCATCCCCAGTCACAGTGCTGGGCTCAGGGATGATGTCGTACCCCAAGCCATATTCACCACGTGTTATATAGTTGGCTATCATTGGTACAGAATTGTCAAAGCTCAGAGGATAGCAGCCTGGAGCTGTCATCTTACTCACTGCCTTCACAGCCAGCAGAGTCCTGACTGCTAACTCTCTCCTTGTTTCTTCCTGCCCCTATTCCACTGGTGGTGAGCCCATGGCATGCACACTGCAGCTGGCTGTTTGTCAAAATCTCTGAAAGCTCTAAAAGGTTTGCCATCACTGCCCTAGTTCAAGCCTGCACTTCCCTTCCTCACAGCTTTGCTTTTCAATCCCTGACAAGCAATTGCTACCTAACACCTATTTACAAGAAGGTTAATTTCCCTACCTAAGAGTCAGCTGTGGTCCCACCACAAAAGAAATGCATACATACGAAGGAAGGCAAAAATCAAAGTGCAATGATAAACCATGGCATTTGGGGAGTGATCACAGGTGTGGAGGACATTCATGCTCAAGAAAAGAAGAGTTTATAAGACCTGACACTGGCTATGAAGATCTTCATCTCTGTTATACTGTATTAGGCTGGTGCTTATTTGAGTTAATTTTGACCAGACAGCATAAACTAGTGGATTAAAAGGGAATAGATGTTTTAAAGAATGACTGCTCATGGCACAGGTGTTACTGTGCATTCATTTTGAGCCCAGAGCTAGAAGCTGGGGACTGGGATAGGGAGCCACAAGGTTACTGCATTTACTAGCATCCCAGCTGCTCAAGAGCTAGCAAAGGAGATAGAGACGATGTTGCACTTGTGATTTTAACTTGGGCCACAAGGCCAGGGCTCCATGAGACCCAAAACACTAATAAAAGTAAGTCCCCTCTTTAACAAGGTCTCATACTGTGATGAGTCCTGGCTTCATCTGCAAAGCAGAAAGATTGGGGAGCAACCCATTATTGGCAAGGTAGGCTGACTTAGCCAGTGTCTCAGTCACTTTCCCATTGTGGGGACAAAATACCTGACAGCTCTAATTTAGAGGAGGAAAGGTTTAAGGTTTACTTGGCTGACAGTTTCAGAGGTTTTAGTCAATGATGGGTAGGACCCAAGGCAGATAAAGGATGGTAGAAGGCATGGGTAGAGCAAAACTGGTCATATTACGGTGATCGGGAAGTAGAGAGACAAGGGAGGAACCAGGAAGGGAAATATACCCTTCAAGGTCACACCCCTAACAATCTACCTCTTCTTGCCCAACCTCATCACCTAACAGCACACTCAGCTGCTGAACACATCTGCACATGAATCCATTCATGAGTAAAGCACTCCTGTGACCCAATTACTTTCCAAAAGCCCTACATTTGAGCACATGGGAACTTCGCAGGACATTCTAGATCAAACCACAACAGCCAGAGTTACTACAATAGAAAAAGGAGTTAAAAATCTACTGAAGGTGCTAAGAGAAAAAGAGAAAGGAAGAAAGAAAGAAAGGAGAGAGAGAGAGAAAGGAAGGAAGGAAAGAAGGAAGAAGAGAGGGAGGGATAGAGTGAAGGACGTCAAGACAGAAAGAAAAAATTGTTGTGTTGCTAAAATTTGGAAATTTATTTTGTTTTATAGAGAAAAAGAGATAAACATATCAATAACTAGACTTTTAAACACCAGAATCCATTGCGTGCTTTCCATGGACGTTGACAGGGAGCCAGTGACCGAAGTATAGACTGTAGATTAGTTATTTAGGCATTTTTATTATGCTTTAACTGTATACATTTAAAACAAGCCTTCTTTAAAATGCAATAACAGTAATTTTTTAAAAGGAAAGGCCTTCAAAAAATGAACTCAGGTTAAACCAGGTTTTTAGAGTCATTACAATCACTGTCATAAGGATGAATTAAGAAGGTTGTTCTGTTCTCCAATTTAATAACACTTCTGACTGCCTCGTAAATTGTGTGATATATGGTAATTTGGCAACCAGTATTTGATTGGCTTGCTCCTCCAACCTTTCCTCATAAATGAATGTCATCATGAACATAGACAGGTTCTTTCCTTATTTCTCCAGATCCTTTTTAAATAGCTATTAACCCTTGCTTGCCACCAAGACACTATTAATCTAACAAAATAAAAAATGACGGCAATTGAAAAATGAATATTTCTAATAATCAATCTGATTAGCTGCAAACATTTCAAAAAACAGAAAATACTTGTTTTCTTCTCAAATAATCTAGATGACAAGTTTTTATTATACCTTCCACATACCAGGTTCTGTTTTTGTTCATAATTATACGAGTTCAGTTTAAACTATCCAAGCTTCATATCCATTTGGGGAGACAAATGCTTCGCAGGAAAGAAGTCCACAGATGTCCAGGTGTCAATGGAAGTACTCTAATCTAGTGACGAGGGACATGAACGTCGTGGCAGTGATTCTAACGCTGTGGGGTAGGAAGAGCACAGAGTGCTGTAGCAGGACACTGGAGAGCACCCCAGTGCCACTGTGAGGTCAGAGACCTAGAGAGTCTCTGTGAGGTCTCAGAGGTTATATCTAAACTGACACAGAAGAGAAGGTGCCAGACAAAAATGTGCTCACTGGAGCAGGACCAAGCAGTATATTGTTGGAGGCAAAGAAAAAAATGTAGGAATGAGCACTTCCTGTCTGAAGAAAGGAATAAAGTCTAGAATAGTCTAAGCATAAGGAAGAAGGGGAAGAAACCATGGAAGACATGGCGGAAGGGATACAAAATGGTCACATAAAGAAAAGATGCATTAACCATTTACTTAGATTTTAGCCTAACAGCAATTTCTGTGTAGGGAAGTTTTCTGAGAAAGAGAGGACATGATGAGACTTGCACGCAGTTTTCAAGTATTTCTCTGACTAGAGAGGTAAGACTCAGTTTGGATGGGGCAGATGGGGAAGTCTGGAGCTCAGTATGACTAAAGATCTCTTCCGAATGAGGAATGATGGTCAGTTTGCCATGGGGAATTACAGAAGACATGGAAAGAAATTCTTAGATTTAAAAAGTATTTAAGAGGCAGATGCAATAGGATTAGATAACCAATTGATGGGATAAGTGATGGAGAAAGAAAGGTGTCTGTGGTGATACCCACATTTCTGGCTTGGGCAAACTGGTGGGTCATTCACTAACATGGAAGCACCAGGGGAGGTACACATCCATGAGGGAGGGAGATTCAAGGTTCAAACACGGCTGCATTAAGGGTGAGGATTTCCCGGTGGAATTCCTGAGGGCGATGTTTAGTAGACAGAGGGGTATATGCATCCAAAGCATAAGACAGATCAGGGCTCCTGGGACAAATTGCTTCTCAGAGCACACAGTCTAAAAAGAGGGACATTCACTGAGGCAACGTGTGATCGGGGCCTTAAATATGGGAATAAGACTAATATCAAAAAGAGAAAAAGCACATATATAATTGCAAATCTGAAATGGGGCTTCATAGAGGATAGGATTTCAGTAAGTTATAGAGAAAAAGTGAGCTGGTTCAAATTGGGGATACATAAAAGAAGGACAAAAATGAGAAAAATTGATACTACAAAAATTTATGAATATTTCCATTTAACTACGGTTGCACAGGATGGATTATATTAGGAAAGAGGATTGAGACAACGTTTTGGAGAGAGTTGACACATAGGCAAGGAGACTGATTTTCATTCTATGAGGGATACAGCTTTATAGGAGGTGTTTGAGTGGGGAATGGTGGCTTTCATGAATTTCATAGACTACATCTCATATGGCTGACCCTCATGAAGAAAGTGGGATTCAAGAGGCTCAGAAGGAGCTCTGATTATGATCCTAGCTTTGGCCCTCAGAAGCATTGTGATTGAGTTAGTTACCATTTCCTTGGGTTTAAGGTAGACAGTATTATATCCAGTTCTCCTGAGTGCTGTCAAGTTTACAGGTCATAGTTCAAAGTTATCTGCTACATAGGAGACAGCAGTATGTAAAGAAGTGTGTTTAATGGTGGCTGTCGTCACCTACTTTTGGCCAGGCTGGCCTCTCAGAAATAGGGCATAGCAAAAACAACCATTTCTACTAGAAAAGGTAGGCCCAGCTGGAAAGAACCATGTTCCTTCTCCAAACAAGTACAATATGACTACTTCCTGCTAGGCACGAGTAAAATCTCAGAACTAGGAGATAGTTTGGGTTGTTCATCAGCTGTGGTATTAGATGTTTCACATAAATCCATAAATAACAGAAATGGCCTACAAATTAGTGACTGGGGCCCCACCATCTAAGTAACTTTCAAAAGTAAAGCTCCCAGAGAATCCTGAGTCTGAATTTGGGGATGGGGCCCGAAGTAGACATTTAAATAATGTACTGGATTTCTCCAAGATGCATGATGCCATAATATTGGACATGGAAGACCTGGAGGGCAACTATTTGCTGTCTAACAGAGATTCTATGTACCCTGCCCATAGCAGGTTAACAAGATAAGAATTACCAAGTGGACCCTGACAGAGACTACCTGGTGGAGCAGGGATGGTATTCCACTTCTTAGAGGGCAATGACATGCTCTGCTTCTCAAAATGGTAAGAATAAAGAAGGCTTCTACGCGGACTTTTGCCCAAGAGCGTACTATAACTGAGAACAGTAAAGTAGGATATTCCAATTTAAAAAACCATACCTTCAGATAGGAGAATGACGGCAACCACAAGCATTACCATTGATTGTCAAGGTGTTGCCCCACTCACAAGCTAACAAGTTAACCTGCCAGTTTCATGGGTGCTTTCTTAATTCAGAGATAGATGACTCTTACAGTAAAAGCAGTAGACAAAGCATCAGCACAGTCACTAAGCCCCAGTAACCCAGAGAAGCACAGGTGGACCTAGAAGGCTGTACAGAAAACAGTATCTTGTATATCCATCTTGTACTGGGCTACAGTATAAGAGAAGTATCATAAACCTGGGGAACATATCTACAGCAGAGTGCAAGAAAGCCTGCTCCTGATCATTGAGGAGGCACTACCTCATCCTTCAAGGTTTTGCTGCAAACAAACCTTAATAAATGGCCCAGATAATGAGTGATCAGGGCCTTGTAATCTTGGCATATCTGGTAAAATTCGCAGGAGCACAAGAGACTCATGGAGGAAATGTATCCCAACAAAGAGCCCTATTTCACTGGGGCATTCCGATTTATTCTTTACCCTTTAAAACAAGGAGTCTTGTTCTAAAGACTAAGGGGGGCCCTAAAGGCTTACTAGTCTGTGATATGATAACCAAGGGTCAAACCTACACACCCACACACAAACACACATACACACACACACACACAAATGCACAAAAGTGAGAGAGAGAGAGATGATTTAGGTCCTTTTCAGAGCTGTCCATAACTTTACAATAATGAAATCAGAATATTCCAGCCCTGGGGAAGAAACTTTCGTTAATTCTCCAGGAGTTCACAATCTGCCACATAAATCAGAGTAATACGGTAAATTGTGATAAGCACAGTGACACATGTGGAGTTCCATTAAGTCTTTTGTTCTCCCTGGGGAAAGGAAGAAAGGCTTCTTTATGTGATCTAGCAATATCAAATTATCTGCTATTTTTTAATATTACACATCGTAAAGTCATATCTGGGGTTGTTTTGTGCAAAGTGAGCTGATGAATAATTTAGAATGGTATCGTAGCACCTCTCCCTGCATATAAAAAATGTAACCTGACTTAATTGTATGTTGCCATGATAACATTAAGAAAGTCCCCCAGGAGTAACTGGGACATGCCTGGATTAATGAAAAGTCAAAGGACATTACTGGAATTCATATGAACTGTGCTTTCACGCTGACAGTGTGTGTTTTCTGGGCCACAGCGCTAGCCTCCCTCCGCTGAGAGTGTGGCGTGTGAGCAGTGTCTATGGTGGCTCGCCTTCACTTAAAGAGCTAATTAACTGCTTATCATGAATTTCTCATTTGGAAATCAAGAGGCTTATGGAAATCCTTTGGAAACACAAGTTGGAATTCATGTAACTTCATTATTCACTGAAGCTAGCACTCTTTTGATGGTGATAGATTTTGTTGCTGTTGCTGTTGTTGTTGTTTGTTGTAGTGCTGATGTTTGATGGTGGTTGTTGCTGTTGTTTTTTCTGATACATTTATAAGAACTGAAAGCCATCCCAGGCACTGAAACTATGTTCCTACATAACAAAAAAATTTAAGTGCCTGGAGAGAAAAGCATTCTGCAGAAGCAAGAATTACCAAGGCAAAATATGTCTGTACATATTTATATAAAGAAAACCTCCACAGAGGGCTGGCAGGAGCATAGAAGGATGAGGTTCTACTTATATTTATAAGCAGAGAATAAGGTAAAAGTTGACAACCTGGAAAAGAATTAGAAAGTAAGAAGGGTCAAATGGCCCATGTCATCAAGAGAGAAAGAAATGGTCAGAGACCACTTGGGCAGTGGAAAATCATGGCCTTCCATTGCTCCCAAAGAACCCCAGGTACACATGGTTTTACTCACTAGACATATATAAATTATGTACCCCTCCCTCCTTCTCAATGGTAAGTGATTTTGCACAAGTACTGTCATTTATTGAATAAATGTCAGTTAACCTTGAAGACTTTTCAAACCCGCCTTTGATATCTCCCCTCACGTTCCCCTTCTATCCCAAACACATATACCTCACATTTGAGCCTTGCTTCCCTGGTCCTACCCACTGCCACTCCCTCACTCTGTGCCATCTTCTTTCAAACCCTCTCCTTTCTCTGTCTGCTCCTCACTTCTGTCCATACAGATATACCTGTCCTTCAAGGCACACCTCAATTGCTACCTTTTCTAGGAAGCCTTCCTCGATTTCTCATTGTGTTTTCCTTCCTTGGAATTCCTTATTTATTCACCTGTGTTCTCATGAATCTGTGTGATTATCTGTATGATAATACTTGCTGCACTTTTCATTCTCTGTTTAGGTGTGTGTGCACATTTGTCCCTAGTTCACTAGATCAAATTATTCATTGATGATAGGATCCTTCCCTTTCCTTTCCTTTTCTTTTCTTTCCTTTCCTTTTCTGTCAATACAAGACTAAGGAGAGGACCTAAACTTAGCACATGTTTCATAAAGCTACACTAACTACTGTAAATTAAATTAAAGTAAACACTGACCATCTTGGACTAGGCAGGTCATTCTGAATTTCTTAGAAATCTATAGTATTAAAACCCACAGAGAAAGTTGTCCTACCCCACCTGAAAGCTCTGGAGTTCCCAAAAGAGCTCGGGACACAACAGCAGCAGACCCACTGTCCCATGAGCCACAATAGGAAAGAGCGTGTTATAAGCACTAAAGGAAGGCGCCACATGAAAGTTACGAGAAGCTCAGACACCAGGCTCCAGAGGGAAGACATCTCATCAGCTTTGAGAGTCTTGGGCACCCACCTCCAAGGCCAGCTCTGTCGTGGCTACAGCTCCTGACCTGGGATGTCACCATGGGAACAGAGCAGTCCATTACAGTGATATGCAGTGATACACCTGGCCCAAAGTGAATGCCATCTCCTTAAATATCACAGCATTTATTTTCACTTGAGCTCTCTCTTTGTTTGGAGCCCTTGAATGTCTCAACCTTGCAGGTGGAAATCACAGTAAGTCTCTACTTAGTTTTCACAGATGACAGAGATGTCTTGGACTGGAGAGATGAAAAAATAAAACACTGGCCACCCAACTGCTCAGAAGAGCAAGAGCTGCATCCAAAGCAAAGCTTCCCTTGAGCTACAGGTCTGCTTGGTTACCAACCTTCTTTAGTCTTTACTATAAGAGTGGTAACTCTTTCCAGGAGAAGACAGCATTGGCAGACTTAGAGGAAGATCAGGGTCCAAAGGAATGTTGGATGTCGGTTGAGAATCTTTGGCATTGGTGATGGAACCAAGGCAAGGCAATGATTCAAACATATTTAAAATGGATTCAATTTGATCTGAAGACTGAAAAAGACAAGTCCAAAAAAGATAGAAGAACATTCAGTTGGATATGAGAATTGGGAAGAGAGAGAAAGGCATATAGATTGTACCTGGAAAATTCTAACTCAGGTTCATGATTTAGGTTTGCCAAGTAATGGTGAAGACCTAGTTATTGTGGTGCCTATAGGTAGGTTTTAGGGACTGCGGACAAAGGAAATAGTTCCAATATTGGCATACTAGTTAGTTGCTGAAACCGAAGATGAGCTAAAAAGCAAGGATAAAATAATGATTTGAGTAATTAATTAATAATTAAAGAAGAAAGCAATTGGTTTTGGAGGCAGTAGAAGATGAATATATGGTGGTAGAAATAAATGAGTAAATACAAAGCATGAATTAGGAGACACAGAAAAAAGTGAAGAGACATTGGTCCCTTAGGAACACTGTCACTCTATTCAAATGCAAACATCCTTGAGAAAAAGTCATGCTTTCAAATGATAGTCATTAACCTTCATGAAGGAACTTTCCTAATGAGTTTTGATAGTAGGACTAGATTGGAGATTGAGAAGTTGGGGCTGGGAGTAGAGTCCAGAGCCTGTGGGAGATACAGACAGGGTCCAGACCTCTCACCAAGTGCTGCTGAAGGGAAGACAGGGCTGAGTAGATAGGATGTATTTGAAGGGTATGATCCTGGGTGGAACAGGTAGGGGGACAAACATCTTCCTTAGGTGACCAGGTATTCCATAACACAGGAAGGGAGAATGAATTTCCCAAGGTCAGCATGTCACATGAAGATCCAACTGCTGTCTGCAGATGTCCCATGACAGAGCAAAAAATGCAGCATGTGAACATAAGATCAGTCCTGTTGCCTCTGGCTCTCCACTAGAGTTAGGATGTGAAAGCAGCCAAGAGCTACTGACCAGGTACTTCTCACTACTTGGTTAATGGCCTCAAGGAAAGATCCAGTGTAGAAGTCCAACCATAGAACACCATTGTCCATCCAATAATTGAGCATCATTTGGCTCATGACAGACTTTTTGAGAGAGCTGTGGCCCCTTCTGGATCCACCTTCTTTTGACAGCTCCAGCAAAAAAGAAACCTCACAGCTCTGCCCCCTGAGAAAGGAAGACTCTTATTTGGAGCTTCATTTGTTCTATGATTGCAGTACTTTACAACCTAAGAATCCATTTCCCACTTGTTTTCCTTAAACAAAGCCTGACTCCAACTATCATCCTCTTACATGAGTGACCATTCCAAGACAAGATTTCCCACTACCCATCTCTTCTGGTGTCATATGTAGAACCAGCAGAACAGAAAAGCGGAGGGAGCCCCAACCCCATGGAAACTCCAGGCCTAGGATCTGGGTCTTTATCTACCCTCCTTGATAAGTTAAACCCTGCGGTTCCTCTGAAAATGCATTTCACTCAATTCTGCCTAGTTTTGCCACAGAAAACTTCCTAGCAAAGTGGGCCTTTAAACTTGCATGTTGTGAGCCAATCTTAATGGTGTCTTTGTCTGTTCAAAGGTGTTTAATAAGGCATCTTTTAAAAATATATCCATTTACTTGGCCAGGTGGGAGGTAACTGGGGATTTAACCCAGGGCCTTCGAGTTGAGCTACATCCCACGCCCTTTTTTATTTTGAGGGAGGGTTTCCATAAGTCACTAAATTGCACAGGTTAGACTCAAACTAACCCTCCTGCCTCAGACTCCTAGAGCGCTGGAACTGCAGGCAAGCACCACCATGCTCAGCCTCTATGATATGCACTCTATCTTGTTGCTGTTTTTCTGTTAATATATGCCCCATTATTGCACCTAAATAGGAGGGACAGAAAAGAAAGAAGAACTATTGAAGCTGACAAACTAAAATTTCTAAAGGATTTTAGTTCATGGCAAGATGTAACCGCTCCTCAAGGTCTCATTGTTTTCAAAGTAGGTCCTTTTTAGTAAGGTAAAAACCTGAGGAGTCAGGTCCCTTTGAGTTGGCAAACAGTACTCTTTTGAGCTCATGGAAATGATGAAAAATAAATAAATAGCCCTCTCTGGTGGCAGGTGTGAGCCTTCATTTCTACCTAGCACCTGAAATTGGATTTGAATGTGAGTGCTGGGTATTCGAGACAGCAAAGCTGAATGTATTGAGGAAATAAGCTTATTGAGGAAATAAGCGCGAGGATATTAGACCATTTTTGCAAATTTACACAGGGCATAGTGATCCATCCTGCATCAGAAGCCATAGCTCTAAGGTCCACAGCCTGCTTTCTCTCCCAGGACACCATCCTGGCTCTTTTCTGTGCCCCTTGATCAACAACCAAATCTTTCTCACCTGAACAGTCTTCAGCGATACCTTGTCTTGTGACAGCTGAGTGCAGGCTGTTGGGGGGAGCACTTCTGATGCCAAGTATACATGTCCCTTCATAGAGCTTCGCATTTGAAAAGTCTTGACAACATGACCAGTCTTGCTATGAATGCCACTTGTGATCTGAGTGATGGCCAGAATCAGGCTTTGGTGCCCAGGAAAAGTTTAACTACGAAGTCAGAAATCCCTTGTTTCAGCTACTCTTAGGATAGCTCTGAATCCGGAGCAAAGAAATCGCCTCTCAGAGAAATCTGAGCAATGGGTGCAGTCTGTGCTTGCTGACCTAAAGAAGATGGTTCTCAGCTGCACCTCAGATGGACGATAACAGAGTGGAGGTAAATGCATCTCTATTCATTCATCTAGCTATCATGAATTGTGAGGAATGGATAAAGAAAATGTGGTATTTATACACAATGGAGTACTACTCTACCACAAAGGATAATCTTGAGTCATTTGTAGAAAAATCAATGCACCTTGAGAACATAAAATTAAATGAAATAAACTGGACACACAAGCTTAAATATCACATGGTTTCTCTTATATAAGAAACCAAAAATATAAATAAGGAGCAAATAAAAGGAAGTAGGGACAGGAAGTAGGAAGATACATCCTTTTCAAATAGGAAGAAATCAAGAGGTAGAGGGTGAAGAAGGAAGGGAGGGAAAGGGGATGAAAAAAGAAATTAAGATACATTATATATGTATGCCAACTCCCCACAAGGAATGTAAACATTATGTAATACAAACATGTACTTAAAAAAAATTATAATGGGAGACTTCAATACTCCACTGTCACAAATAGACAGATCAACTAAACAAAAACTTAACAAAGAAATATCAGAACTGAAACAAATCTGCGAACAAATGGACTTAGCAGATGTATACAGAGTGTTCCACCCCACAACAACAGAATACACATTCTTCTCAGCTGCACACAGGACGTTCTCCAAAATAGACCACATATTAGCTCATAAAGCATGTTTAAGTAAATGCAAGAAAATTGAAATTATACCATGCATACTGTCAGACCATAGTGCAATAAAACTGGAATTCAATGGTAATAGAGAACACAAACACCACATAAACACTTGGAAACTAAATAACATCCTTCTGAACAATAGCTGGGTCACAGAAGAAATTAAAGAAGAAATTAAGCAATTTATTCAGTTTAATGAGAATGCTGATACCACATACCGGAACCTATGGGATACAATGAAAGCAGTACTACGAGGGAAATTCATTGCATTGAACTCCCACATCAGGAAAACAG
>PVJO010028392.1:0-18198 GCA_004026905.1 Hystrix cristata
TTAGCAAAAACAGTTTTAATGTTTATGACTAATATATGGTTGAATCTGGACACTATTATAACCAGTAGAAATTCTCTCCTTACACCACAGTGACAGGAACCACTCAATTAAATTAAATAGACTGACATACTAAAAAATACCTCTTAACAAAGCCTAGAACACAGTACTGAAAACTAACTAAATAAATCTTCATACTCACCACACCTCTCTTTGTTCTTTTTCACCTCAATCCTCAGCATGTACACGCACACACACACATGCACACACACACACACACACACACACACACATTAGATAAATAAAAAAAAAAAAAGCAACATAATTCCTCCAAAACTCCCAAAGTGAACCCAAGGGGCACTGATGGAAAGTACAGAAAATACCAGATAGCTGAACGGTATGAGACGACTAACATGGAAGCAAAGAAATTCAGGAAATTCAAAGAGAACATAAACCAAAACATGACGGAACTATCAAACAAAATGATCAATGTGGTCATGGGAGAACAAAACATTTTGAAGAGTTGTCCAAAACATTTCAAAACATGCATCACAAATTTATCAAAGAAATTAATTCATGAAAAGATGCCACGTGGAAATCGTAGAGGTAAAGAATTTCACTGAATACATAAACATGAAAAATGAACAATACAAAGGCAGGGTTTTAGAAATTGGGGGCAAATGAGATTACCTTGATACCTTTTTAAGATACCTTAAAAACGATGAGACAGAAAAATTCATCGGACAGTGACTAGATGGCATTAAAAAGAGTAACCGAATTAGAGGAAAGCATACATGGAATAAAAAAAAATCTGTGTACAGAAATCATAGCAGAAACATTACAGAATGCCAAAGAACAATGATGAAAAGAGCAACTCCTTGCAACCTGTCATAGTCAAAATCCCCCAAATCCAAAAGGACCAAATTTGCTGGGGATTTAGCTCAGTGGTTAGAGTGCTCACCTAGCAAGCACAAGGCCCTGAGTTCGATCCCCAGCACACCACACACACACACACACACACACACACACACACACACACACACACAAAGACTAAATCTTGATAACTGTCAGAAAAACAAAAACTGTTATAGAAAAGACCCCAATAGTTTGCCTCAATGGTGAAAGTATTGTCTACTTACATTTCTATTTAGTATTGTGCATGAGTTGTAGACAATGTGATAAGCCAAGAAGAAGAAATAAATGTCATCAAGATTAGAAACAAACATGAAATAATGTCCTTATTCATAGATTAAGGATCAGCTATGTAGAAAATCCTCTAGGATAAGAATAAGAAGAAAACAGGAAGAGTGTTTAGCAAGACTAAAAGGTGAAGAGTTAACTTACAAAACTCAGTCCCGTTTCTGTATGCTGACAAAAAAATATCAGCGATTGAAAAAAGATTCTAAATGGCAAATTTATCGATTTCTTTCCGGACAAAATGAAAATACATTTTCAAAAACTTTATACTGAAAGGCAAAATGCATCACTGAAAGGCATTAATAAGAGCCTACCTGATGGATACATATCCACAATGATCATCATTGCAAGGCTTACTATTATGTGGATGTCAATTCTTATCAAACTGGTGTATAAAATCAATGTGATACCAAGAAAACGCAATCAAATATAGTTATATAAATTAACAAATTCATTATAATGTCTGTATTCAAATTTAAAAGATCATGATTTCATGATTACCCTAAGGCTCTGTAAATGAAAAACAGAGTTGGAAATTATTTACTACTAAGTTTCAAGATCTAATGTAAATCTACAATACTTATGACAATGCAAGATACACGTAAAGGAAAAAATAAATATATAGAAAAAGTGGAATAAATGCAAGCTTCAGATTAATTTAGGAGAAAGATGCATATCAGCTCAACTGGGAAGTAACTTTTTCAACAATTGTTGATGGAACAAGGGAAATTTTTCATGCTTGGAATGAAGGAGAAAGAAAGAGTGTGTGTGGGGAGAGAGAGAGAGAGAGAGAGAAAGAGAGAGAGAGCATAAATGTTCACTACTCCCCTCTCTACTCATGTCTCTAATACTCACATAATCTTACAAACTCCAAATATGAAGCAGACAGTATGAGGTTCTCCACCTATTTTCTTTACAACCATTTAGTGCCAACTATGATCCTTTCATTTTAATTTCTTTTATTTGTAAAAATGATTTTTTTAAAAAAAGTTTTGCTTTGATATTTCCTTGTTCCCCTTAAATCAACTAGTATATGTCACTAAATACTAAGAAATTAAGTAGAAAATCCATACAAATATGAAAATAGTATATCATCTTTTGTTACTACATGTAGTCATATATTTTCTTTTAATTTGTGATAAGAAATAAAAATAAACTTGCTTCCAATTTTTGAGAAAAAGTTATGAGGAAATAGGAAAAATGAATGCCACAGATGAACTATCCTCAGTCCTTCCCTTCCCAACTTGGTTCCATTTCAGACACAAGACCTTGTTCACATTTGTGTGGACAGACACATCCAATCTTTGTCTCAAATCACACAAACAATTTCTTAGTGAGGCCTAGAGGTAAGTAGAGGCTTACATATGGTGTGGTTCACCTTTGCGAGGACAAATGGAGAATGACAGGATCTGAGTGGCTTGGACAAGAAATTCCTGAGTCCTGCATACTTGGAATGTAGTATGGAGGAAGACTAAGGACAGGTGTGTGTCCACACATTTCCTTGGCCCAGTGTGCTTCCATTCCCAGGAGAATGCCCGAGAGAGTGACTGCTTAGTGGAGGGTCACATATGGTGCCATTTTTTGAGCACAGTCACAGTTTGAAAGGTAAAGTCCAACCAGAGGCAGACCATAGCCTTCTGGAAGGTCATATCTACAGAATATTATGTTCAGAGAGGTTTTGGTGAGAATGTGATATTCAGCTTATGTAACCAAGGTATATATTTCTTTTCAGAAGTAGCACAATGATGCTATGTTATGAATGCTACTGTGTGCCATTAATTTTAGTTAATGTTTTAACTGTCTAAGTGCCCGAAACATAAGGAACATGGCATAGGAAGGTTTATTTCTTTTTCTACCTTATATTTTTAAATACCCCTAAATGATCCCATATACAATAGACTATATACAATAAACTATATTGTATATATAATATTCGTGCATGCGTGTGTGTGTGTTCACACATGCATTATGCATTATAGGTTGAATTATGACTCCTACCCGGTTCATATGTTGAAATTCTATTTCTCCGTACATCAAAATATGACCTTACTTGTACATCAGGTGTTTACAGATTCAATGAAAACGAGATCTGTAGGACGGGTCTTAATCTGCTACGGTAAATGTTTTCATAAGGAAAAGGAATTCGGGACAGAACACACATATAGCAGTAATGTCATGTGGGTGTGCAGACAGTCACCTGCAAGTCAAGAAGAGACAGAGTCCTGGAACAGATTTGTATCTCGCTAACCTTACAACACTGCCTATACCTTGATCTCATAAAACTGGTCCCCACAATCATATGACCTACTCTTTAGTATTTATTTATTTCATATACATACAAAATAAAGAAAACATTAGAAGGTGAATCCCCATTTTTCCCTATCAAATCAATTTCCATTGTTTAAGTCACCTATATTTTGACAGCTTGTTACAGCAGCTCTAACAATGAACACAATATATATGCTCTATTTCCTATTTTAATAAACTGCTTGTGTAACTACAAATGAATTTTGAGTTAATATTTTTAACTTATAATTAAGATCATGTAATCAACTTAATTTCTGAGAAATATTTGGAAACAAGAAAAATCAAATTATACTTGAAATTAAAAAGTCATAATATGTGTTGACTATCATGAGATATAAGCATACATAGTGCTTTCATCTATTAGGTGAAGGAATTTAGGCAGCAAAGGATAATAAGACAACCATGTAGACAGTGATTTCAGTGGCCACATTCTCTATTATCCCAAGACTGTTTCAGAGGACCATTCTAGATGTTTGGGAGTGAAGGTAATTAATGGCGTAAGTGAATGTGTGCAGATGTTAAGCAGGTAAGTCTCTTACAGAACTCCTTTTGTAAGGACTGATTTTACTGTAATTCTATATATTCTATAATATATTCTATATATTCTGTGATGTATTAAAATATGATGAGTTCATAAAAATGTATTATGGGTAATTTGCTATTCACTATTTTAGCTGTTTTATAGATTTTATAGAATTACTTATACTCCTATTTTATGCATTGTATTATTTTATAATATAATTAATGATTTTAGTTGTACTTTTAGTTCAATAAGAAATGCATATGTTTCCTGAGAGAGTTGATAGAAATAGGTTGAACAATTCAGCTCTTCTGTTTACAGACAGAGGTCACGCCTTCGTTTTTTTTTGCAGTGTAGTATCTGAAGGGCATCTGTTTGGCCTCCGTGTATCTTACCTTACAAATTAGTCTCCTGAATTTTCTCCTAATCCTCACCTTTCCTAAGAATGAGTCTTGCTGGATAAACAAACAAAAATTTGCACCAGATAATCAAATTAAAAACAAAAATAAACCGTGTATCAAATAAAAACAAGCAGATGCTAGACTCTAAATTTTCACTATTGTGTGTTTGTCCTCAGTTTAAATAGTTGATTATGGATTGTCTTTGTGTTTCCATTAGCATATGCTTGATATGCAGTAAAGAACAGCGATTATAAAATCTTAGTCATCTTTCTAATGCTCTGAAAGTGTCCACACATCTTTTTATGTAAAGAATGTGCAGTTAGTTATCCTACAACAGTGTTATTCTTTGCATCTTTTTATGTTTAATCATGTTTACACACTCGAGGTTATGACCTATTGTACCAAATTTATACAGGAAATACTGATAGGAACGGGGAAAGTCGTTTTGATATGCTGAATAATGTTGTTGAAAGGTGTCTTACGAAGTTCTTTAGTTAATTATGTGTGTATGTGAAGGTTATGCCTATTGAAATTTCTGGTTTAGTTTTATAAATCTTCTTTGTGTCTTATTAAAGAGAATACTATAAACATAGTGGAGTAAACAGTTTTCTAACACAATTTTCTAATACTTGTGTGATTTATTTGAATGTGGGAGAACTTTGGGGTAACGTTGTTATATTAAGGAAATTTACATTCTAATGTCTGATTTTCTAGAATTGGAGGAAGTCCTCTATCTTCCATTAGTTATCGCTGTCCTCACTTTGCCATGAAAACAGTAGCTCCTGAGATGAGTGTGCACACTTTGCCACAGCTGTTGGGATTTCACATCAATCTCTCCTATTTGAGAAAACTCAGAATTCATGTCACTGTTTTTTCCAAATAAATTTGTAAAGAAACTTTCTCATCTCTATCTGATATATTATGTCGAGTTAGGTAAAATAATTTGGAACAATTTTCTTAGTAAAATATAAATGTGGAAGTTTTATCTCAGTGACTTTTGATTTGGAGAGTTATTATATTGTTCCCTTTCTTAAGAAAAATATGACAGGTGCAATGAGTGTGAAAACATAACAGTGGCCGGAAAAAATGAATAATGGTTGTGCCAATAAAAGCATGCTGAAAGCAAAATGTTCTTGTTATAGAAGTTATACATGTGGAGTAGAATTATTTGTAACATATAAAAGAGCCAGGATTGATTTTTCATTTTCTTTCTCAGTGTCTTTTTGCTTAGTAAAAGTTTATATTTTCAGAAAGGACATTCATGATTTATTTTTCATTATAGTTAAAGCTTTTTAATGCACTCTCCAGGAAATGTTTACCTCCCTCATCTATTCTATTTTTGTTGTGCAGCACTTCATACTTATAGTTTTCTGTTTAAGTTTCTGATTAATATTAAATTAGTATGGATGCATGATGTGATATGGAGTAGCAAGGTCCATGTTTTCCATTTATAATTATAACGCATTTGCTATCGTATCATTTGTTAAATAACTTAGTTGTTTTTTCTTTCTTTTAAAAAGTTAATTGACCATTACATTAGTTAACTTTTCAATATAATAACAAAATACCTTAAATAAACAACTTATGAGTAGGGAAAATCTACTTTGGTCACAGTCTTGGAGAAGTCATTCCATTGTCCTCAGGTCCACTGTTCTGGGTTTGTGGCAAGGCAGGCCATCCTCTGCAGCAGGAGTGCACGGTGGACTACTGTGTTCCCCTTAGGATGGCAAGAACCAGCGGAAGGTGAAGGTCTGGGACCCCCATATCCCTTTAAAGGCCGTGTACTCAATGATCTAACTTTCTGCAATTAATGCTCACCTCTTAAATAAAGGTTTCACCATTTGTTAGCAAAATCTCAGTCTGGGTCAAGCGTTTAGGACACGGCCATTTGGGGACATTTCAGACCCACACCATACCAGCTGTAAGTCTAGGTTCTACGTGTAGCCCTAATGTTCAAAAAAGGATAAAAAGATGTGCTATATTCGTACAACAGAGCACTACTCGGACAAGAAAAACCCAAACAAATGATAACAACAACAACAATAAATCCCCAAATAAATAGAATATTGGTATATGCACAACTTGGATACATCTGTAAAGTGTAATGCTGAAAAAATTATAGAGGCAATGCAGAATGCCTAGGGGATTGTTCCATTTATATAAAATTAGGAAGCTATAAAATAATCTGTGATTTTTGATGAAATAATGGTTGCTTATGAGATTTGAGTATTAATTTCTTATTGCCTGCTACAGCATTTAATGATGGTAGACAATCAGTATCTGCTTAATGTATGAATATGTTATATATTTTTAATTGTACCGAGAAATAATGTTTCTAATGGAGCATTTCAAAACAGATTTATATATATATATATATATACACACTTATATATGTATATATATATTTATATATGTATATATGTGTGTGTGTATATATATACACCTTATAGGTGAAAATCTGATAGTTTTAATTATCTCTAGATGGAGAAATTAAGACAGTATCATATCTACACATTAGTAAAATCTGTGTCTAGCCATTCTGTATCTTAGTTCTCATGAGGCTTCATTCACCTTAACAGGGTTGGCTGAGTGACCTCATGTCTTCACAAACAGATTTATTTAAATATAAATTTGTACTCCGTTGGCTCCAAGAAGACATTAATATTTTCTTGAAAATATTAATGATAATAAAAATGCATCTCAAAAGTATGTTTTATTAAGGGTTAGGGAAGTAGCTCAGTGGTAGAGGGTTTGCCTAGCAAGTTCGAGTTCCTAGTACTGATCTCTCACACAAAATTAAAATACAATGAAATGAATAAATATATAATAATTAATAAAATTACATGAATAAAATCAGAAAACCGTGTATTTTTATCCCTATGGGTCAGGAAAACATTACATACATATCTAAAAGTATTTATATCCCCCAACCAAATATTCCTGTTTTCGGTTAATGAACTATTAAAAGCCATTAAATGATTAGTTAGGCAATAATATTATGTGATGAAAAGGTTGTGATATGATAATACATGATGGTTTGTATTTCATAAATGTGTATAAAATATAATTTGTATGTCTAACACATAATATATATTAACAAAAAATGCAGGGCAGGAGATTGTAAATACAAATTTACAAAAAACAAAATTGATAATATTACACAAAGATAAGTGCCATAAATTAGAAGCAGTTGATAGATTATCTGAGTGTCCTACTTGTCTCTAAATGTCCTACTTGTTCTTACAAAAAGTCAGTTGTAAGAGCCAAAAGAGAGAAAACGTATATATAATTTTAAAGTAAGAAAAGAATATTTTTATTGTTTTGAGACAAACATTAAAATTTTCAATGTGTCTTTATTAAAAGGGACATTAGTTGATAAAATGGATGATATTTTAAAGGTCATTGCTAAAAATATGTTAAATCTTACAATTTCTGCTATTTCTTTTCTTTTGATTTTACCAGTTCAATTTGCATAACGCTGAGGTATAATAGGGCAGATTTCATGCTTTAATGGAACAAAATAATCTCAGCAGAATTCTGGTTCTACATAATAATGGCTGAAATAAAAAAGAATATGTGATTGGTATATTTAAAACAGTGTTTGAAGTTCCTAACATGACATATGGCAAATGGATAAACCAAGATAAAGGTTGCTTAAGCTCAGAAAACATTTTGTTCTAGATCTCTATGTTTCAATATTTAGTGGACCAGATTGTGATGTGACCAGAATAAAAATGTTCTTTTTTCATGAAAGGGGTAATCTAGTGGAGGTATATTGAAGAATATTGTTCTATACTCTCACAGACCCTCTACTAGTTTCTTAGAGACAAAATACCAACAAGTTGAATCTTACACAACTTGACAAATATCATCATAGCATATACTGTAACTTGTCATATGTTAATATCTTAAATAAGAATGCTGGCAAGCTCGGAGTTGCTTTTCCATGGTTCTTGATAGAGTAAATTACAAAACATGTACCTACTATTTATTCTACAAAACATGCATTACACAATTTTTAGAAACTAATTATATAAAGCTTAAAATATGCATGAAATATTTTTACTAAATCACATTTACTCTTTTACATTTGTAAATAAATTTCTTTATCGGTAAAGTGTTTGAGTACCTGAGATGACACGTAAGTAGTGTTATAATTACCATTTAATTAATTAAACTACTATATGAGTAGTCTGAGTGAATGCAAAGTGAGATCACCAAAATGTTCAAGTATATATCAGGAATAGTTCCAATTTCCTCTCCAAATGTCAAGTACTAACGGTATATTTTACAAGTAACAAACACTGGTGGGTGCTTGATAATATACTTCTGAAGTGACATTTTCTTAGTATGACCTTTCTTTCTAACAATAACTTACATTTTAATTAAATTGCACCATTTTCATCGCATGCCAAATATCTGAGTGCCATGTATTATCATCCTCCTTTGTCAGAACTGATAGTTAAAGGTCATGGACTTAAATAATTATTGAGATTAACAGAATCGGTAATTTATGAGAAAATGGCATGTACATGGTAGTTTTTCTTTCCGAAAAGTGAAACTTGCTAATGTTTGAATAAATTTGAACCAAAGAATAAAAGGAAAACATGACTCAGATGGTCAAAAAAATAGTTAAAAATAAATGTTGTTCTCTGCGGAATTCTGAGCTTATATTATTTCTCCAGTGCTAGAGATCAGTTTAATAAATAATGTCAGTAAACACAAGGAGAACTAAATTAAGAGTGAAAAAGAATCTTATTCCAATAAGAAGTATTGTGTTGCTAACTGTAGTTACAGTGTGTGTGCTGGAACACCGGGTTTATTTCTCTCTCACTGTAACTGTGTGCTTATTGGTCAATGTCCCCTTGTTCCTCACCCATCGTACCCCACCACAACCCTCTCGTAACCACCATCCAACTCTCTACTTCTATGAGATCCACTTTTTTTACATTCCACTTTTTTTTCATTTTTTAAATTTTTTTCTTTTTTTTACATTCCACTTTTAAGTGAGTTCATGTGGCACTCGAGCTTCTAAGCCTGGATTATTCTACTCACCGTATTACCTCCAGTTTCATTTGTCTTCAAACAAGCAACATGTTTTACCTTATAGTCCCAAATAGCTAAATGATAGAATTATGAATGTTCTTACCACAAAGAAATGTTAAATATTGGAAGTGATGGCTATACTGATTCCTCTAATTTATAGTTACAAAGATAGGATCAAAACAAAACTGAATTAAAAATCTCCATCTATAATAACTTTGGTTGCCCAATTTTTCTGCTTCTTTTTTGTATTAATATTCTTTTCATTCTGGAAAGTAATCATATCAAATATATGATAATAAAAACAATAAAAGCACTAAAAATTAAACATTTACTCCAGTATTTCAGAAATAAAATAATTTCATATTATCCATAATTAAGTATACAAAATTGAGATCAGCGTTCATAACGTTCCAACCTCTTTTATTCAACTTTGTATAATTCTTAAAACACATAGAGTTTTATATATTTACTATATTTATATTTTAATTATAATATTATGAAATGAAAATCTATCTTCTTTCTCCCTAAACTTCTCTCCCTATATAAATGACTGTTGTTGCCACACATTATGTATCCTATTAAAGTTTATTTAATGCCCATGAAAGCAAATAATTCTCAAAACATAGAAATGATGTACAATGCTACATGCCCTGTAATTTTTTTTAAAATAAAATACATGTTGGAAAGTGTCGTCGAACAAAATGAAAGGAGCTCGTTTGTGTATTCCGTTTCCTGCTTTTTGCTGTATATTCACTTATTTTAATAAGTTTTATTCAGTATCATGAAAATAATATTTTTGATGTTAAAGAAATAAAAACCTATAAGTAATGATGGAATGATTAACCTTACAGAGAGACATTTAAATAGAAAATCATTAATGATGAACAAATTAGAATATATAGTAAATATCAACAAATAACTAATGTAAAATATATGTGGCTCTGAAATAGAAGATGCTTAGCCTCACAGTAACAGAAATATAAATTTAAATCATTCTAAAACATTATCATTTGTCTAGCCAGATTGATCAATAATGATGTTTGATAACAAACGTTAAGAGCAAAATTATAAACAGTCCAAAAGAAAGTAAGTGCTTGAATGTGTTAATGGTAGAAGTATAGAGTGAAATAATTAGTACACAGAGCCACACGATTGCCTAACTATTTATTACACATACATATTTTACTTAATTGAATAAAGTAACAAATGCATTTATATTTGGGTCTAGAATCCCCACTTTCAGAACTATATTATATTTGTATAAATCTGGATGAATAGGTCAGATTTATTTTTATGGTATTTTTATGTTTTTATTTCAACAAAAGACTGGGAAGACCTTGAATGTAAATCAAATAAGGAACTGGTTAAATAAACTGTCATATTGCTTAATGTAATATTATGCAGAAATATAGGAGAACATGTAAACTTGATATATGATTAAGTAAAATGGGTAAATTATAGAATTCTATGCATAGCATGTCATATTTTGTTTCATGAATAGAGGTTTTGACTAACGGCTTTAAGTTAATCAACCATTATGTCAACAAGAAATTTGGTGCGCGAGTTGTCCCAGTGAAAGCCGCTGGGTTTGTAAGTTGCGTGTCATAAATGAATACATCAGAAGAGCTGCTGTGTGATGGGGGCCGGCATCCTGGGCTCGCGGTCTGTGCAGTGGCGTACAAATCCTCGCATGCGTGGGCCGAACGTTTGGTTTATTGCTTTCTCAGTAAAGTCTGGTAGAGGAATTCGTTTAATTCAGTTACTGGGCATTTTCCTTTTGCACCAGGCCTTGTATAACTGCTGGTCATAGAGGACTTTGGGTCACAGAGGCAACACTGCTTGCACTTTCTTCCCAGAACACTCATGCTCGGGGCCTGAGGTGCCACACGGAAGCCCAAGAAACATTGCGCACGCTGTGTTGAATTCAAACTCCAGGGAGGGATAAATTACAAATGATCGGATTGCCAATCCTACTCTGTCAGTCATTTCAGTCCATTTGTAAGTGAAGGAGTCTAGCTGGCCAGAAGCCAGTTGTAGAATGACCCAGGATTGAGCTGTCCTGGTTGATGCCGCAGACATCATGGAGTACAGAGAGATTGTCCCTACTCTGCCTTGCCAGAATCGAGCATCCACGCAGACCTTGAGATAAATATAATGAACGTTTCAATTCATGAATTTGGGGGCGATTTCTTATAAAAAGTAGTAGCAAGAAACCTTTCTTTAAGAAATTCTGGAAACATAGAAAACTAAGTATTTGTTTATAGACTATTGAAAGGGATGCCACGAAGACTAGGAACATCACAGAAGGGGAAAGGATCTTTTCACAGCGTACCTTTTCCTATGTTTGGGTGTTTGAAACATGTAGGTGTATTTTTCCTCAAAAATAATTAGAAATACAAAGAACCAAGAGAAACTGAAGTTATTATTTAAGGATGTGTAGGTTGAAGAGAAAATATTTTTGTATATCTGCAAAGGTGGGACTTCCCGAATGTATTTTGCTGAAGGCTTGGGATCCCGGGCTGAAAGCAAGCCAGGGGGAGTTAATTTATAACCTTACAGATAGTCGGAGGTTTTTATAGATATTTACCTAACTCCAGAGGTAAGTTTTTAGGTTTTAGAGGAAAATGAGGCCTGGGCCTTTGGAGACATCGTTAGTTTCTACAAGCAGTGAACCAAGGGCTTGCTTAATCTATAAAAATGTGTATTTAACTCAGACCCTTAAAACGAGAATAGAGAAATCTTTCCTTCCTTCATCAAGAAACACTTTTTTTCTCCTTTCTTTTGGGAGGAGTAGGAGATGCCCGTTTCTCCTGTATGTAAGGAAAGAATATCCATTTTTCTTAACCCTTCACTTATAGGTATTTTCTATCTTTCATAGAGGACACATGACCAGGGTTGCTCGCATTCCCCCAGTGTCAAGGAAACAGTTACTCCAGGGAGATAAGAAATATCACAAGAGCACCTCAGTTGTACAGTAAAAATTTAATATTAAGCACCCAACAGTGTATATGTATCTTTCATAAAACTAAATAAAAAGAGTACATTAGAAAAACATTTCAGAGTAGAAGCTATTTCAAGGATCCAGAATGACTTGAAGTATTATAACAGTACAGAAATCCATGCAGTATGTAAGAATGATGAGTGTTCACAGTATTGTTTTATGTCATAATTTACATATGAATATAAATAAAATTAATTTTTTAAATAATATAGTCCAGGGTCAAATATATGGTACAGGAAGCCAGCAGTTAGGCTATTGAATTTTCCTGGAAGACAAAAATGGAACATTGGTCTAGAGAATTAAGGAAATATGAAGATTCTGAGAATTGTTGACATTTGACCATGAATTATGAAAATGGAATTAATAGTAATTAAAGATGGATTGGGAGAGTAGTATGAGAAAAGATAAGGTTCAATAATTCCCATTTTTTGTGGAATAAATTGTAGTGCAATAAACAACACTGGTGGGGTTGGAAATTTAGCTCAGTGGTTAGATTGCTAAGGCCCTAAGTTTGATCCCAGGTACCAAAAAAAAAAAAAAAAAAAAAGAGAGAAACCACACACCATTTAAGAAAATTTTCATGTATGTATTAAAAGCAATATAAAATATTCTGTTTTTAAAAACATTTTGTGTTTTCATTTACACATAAGTGTATGAGTTTGCATTTCCAAACCCTTTGTTCTTCTTTAATAGAGTGTATTTTATAAACTTTATATAAGTCTATAAATTAAATATAAACTTTATAATTTTATTAATAACATTTTTATAAACTTGTGCTTTGGCTAAGTGTGATATAACTGCTTATTGGATGAATACACAAAAACATTTCAGGTAACAATGTTAGAAATTTTAGAATTTTTACAACCTTTATCTGCAAATCTTTTAATTGTGCAAGTTAGGAAACTACAATTTGCTCTGTCTTATAAAGCAAAATACATATTTAACTTGTGATATAACTTTGTTCTGTTTCTTTCTGTGTCAATGAAACTTCCTTCCTTTTGTGGTCATTTTAATATTTCAAAGTGAATTTTAATCTTTTCTTCTGTAAATTCAATATATAACAAAATATTTGTTTCTTAAATGATAAGGTAAGAACATAAAAACGAATTTTTTTTTTTAACTAAGAAGTCCTGATTAAATTTTCTGCAATATTCTCACATTGTTTTCAATGTCTGTTTCTTGCATTATAAGTACAATAGCAAATGAAATATAGCCTTTGGCCGTGAAACAGTAGGACCTTCTAACATAGCACAATGAAGCACTGAAATTAAAACTCTGATAGAGCAGAGATGACTCATAAAATGATAGTGTTTCAGCTAATTAAATTTATACCTCTCAATTTTCCCTCTTAAATATAGTAAAATACATTTTGCTAATTTATTTATGCTCCATATTTTATATAGTGAATAACATCAAACAAAATACTTATTCACCCATGGGTCTTTTTACACGTATGCACATTAATGTTCATAGTAGTATCTAAAGCACGTCTGTTACACTTGTTTTTGCTATAACATCTGCATGAAATAATATATAACCATGAATTATCTGGATTTATACATCATAAAAATAAGAACACTATGATGATACATAAAATTCAGTTGCCAGCAGAAAGTCAAGTAAACTTTTACATTTCAGATCAATTTCTGATCTTAGCAGAAAATGGTACATTGTTTTACAGCCTTCTAATCAGAACAGAGTTGTAATTTATTAAGGAAAAGCAAAAAATTGAAAGAATTAATGCTTGCTGTGCTGAGTAGTTTCAGGAACAGAAATAACCATGGGAAGCTTCAGGCAGATATAATATAATCAGTAATATTAGTTGGACTATGATATTACAGAAATAAATACTTATATACATGTATTTAATAATATAATTCTAAAATACAACATATAAAAATGTGTCAACAGTGTTCATTTATTAAATGGGATCCTCCTAAATACATGAAATATAGTCCAATCCATCACTGAAGTGTTTAGTCTTGACATTCTGGAGGAAAATCTTTTTCTGTAATTACTAACAAAGAAACCGAATCATCTTTATTTCATGAGCAGCACAAGCTGAGAGAAAACTTTATTTTAAGGGAGTAGTGGGGATTAAACTCAGGGTCTTGTACTTGCTAGGCAAGCGCTCTACCGCTTGAGCTAAATCCCCAGCCCCAAGAGAAAACTTTTATAACATACTGAATAAAAATATCAATTATGAATGTATATGATTATATATGTATCATTATTTAATCTGCTATAACAGTATATCAAGACATATTAACTTGATAAAAATGATAACTTGATAAGCATGCCATTTTTATATATTTAACTAAAATAGAACGTGGGTGAAGAGTAAGTATTTCAGAGTTGAATATCCTCATAAGAATTCAATGCAGTTTTATTTTCTTAAGGCTTGTATTTTATATTTTATTAGGAATATCCTGAGTGATAACTACAAATGTTAAAAATGAATAGACTAATTGTATATCCAGTCAAAGGCGTCTAGATGAAGATATCTATCTGTAATATATTAGATTTAAGAGATTGTAAAGAATAAAATGTATAAACTGCATTTGACACATCTTTAGGCTGTTAAATGCTGAAATTTGCAATTAACTGGCTTGGCAGGATGATCCTCAAAAATGATTATCACAATAAACAGATTGCAATACTGTGTAGTGGAGATTATATAAATCTGTAGTGAAGGATTGTGAGTGCAAGCATGTTAAAAGGTTACAATCCTTTGATAAATATTTTAGCTCAATATTGTATTGCAAAAGCCACTAGATTTGATTGAGTTAGAGAATGCCTGAAATGCCCTTAATGGAGAGCAAATAGGTATTACTATTCTTAGAATATCTTTATAAGAAATATATTATCAATCAGCAAAAGTTACAAGGTAATCAGCTAAGGTATTTCTCATGAAAGTGTTTTCTTCTAAGAAATTCAACAAAGGTTATTATATGGAAATCCTAAACAATAGGAGTAATCATGGTGTAGTTTGGACCTGGAATTTCCCCCCAAGGACTCATAGGCTTGGGATGTGATAGACACTGCAAGCAGTGGGGTGTAAGGGGACATCTTCAGCTCATGGGAAGTGTGCCCTCAAAAGGGAGTGTGGGGCCCTAGGGTCTTCCTCACCATCTCACTTTCTAGCCATGAGGTAGGGAATTTTAGTTTGCAATGACAAAGATGTGATATATATCAGTAAAAGACATATTACCATTAATCCAACTCAGAATTCTTCCCATACTTTAAAAACACATAGCCCATCATTTTTGCCACTTTCTGCATCAGTTTTGGAAGCCCTCCTCCTTTGTGAGTATCTGATAAAAAAAATATATGTTCAAAAGTACACCTACCGTAGATACTACTGCCGAGTGCCATGCAACAGAAAGATAGGCTTATAAAAATACTGTGGTGTGTTTTCACCTGTCTTATTCACCTGATTGGGCACCATGCAACCTCTGGCTCATCACTCAAATCAAAGTAACCATGAAAGGTAACGATTTTGAGATAAGATAGAAGAAATAAAGATAAGTTGAAAGAGGACAAAAAAAAAAGAAATTTAAAAAAAAATTTTTAAGAGTAACTGCAGCTCCAACACTCAGAAGTTACTCAAATCTCTTTTTCCTTCTAGGAAATACATTCAGTAAAAACAAACAAACAAACAAACAAACAAAAATGAAAACAGAAAACAAAACCCCTAAAGTCTTAAAGATACACTAAGCTTGTCACATACTTTTGAGGCTGCTGTCATAAAATTTCTTGATGAAGTTACGTTATCTGTTAACTGCTGTTCCCATCCACTCATTCTTAATTCCTATCAGCTTGGCTTTGATGTTCCTATGGCTAAATCTACCAAGCAATTCTCAGCTCTATCCTTACTTGATGTAGCAAAGGTGTTTGATATAGCTGAGAGCTCACCTCCTTAATACACTTTCCTCACCGACTTCTACAATACTACACTCTCCCAGGTAAAGCCTTGTAATATTTTAGTAGTGGCTGCTCTTCTTAGAGCGCTTGCTGCTAGAGTGCTCTGTCACACAGGTCTTGGCCTTCTCTGTCTGATCATTTTGCCTGATTTCATGATATTCAGTTGATGTCATGAGTTTATCATCTCTGTATAAATCACTGACATATAAATCCTGTCCTAAAGCGTAGACTCAGAAGTTTGACTTCATACTGGATATTTACACTTGAATGTCAAAACTGAATTCACCATTTTCTCCTAGAGATATAATTCACAATACTTTCCCATTATTTCATTTAGTAGCAATTCTTTCATTTCGACTTACTCTTCCTTTACTCTCCATTTATACTCAATCCATCAGAAATTGTTGGTTTTATCATAAACAAAACAGATGCCAATCTGGTCTCCTCAGTGCTTGTTCCTATCTTGCTTTCTTATATTTTATCCCCAACAGAGTGACCAGAACTACTATACAATGTATTAAATGACCGTCTTGAAGTTGTGGTATTTGGATTCTATATACCTGGGGGACTAACCCTGTAAATCACCTGAACAAGTTAAACACTGGTTGATATTTCAGGCAAGGAGAATAATATGTTTGTATTATATAGTATAATAATATTATAATAATAATATGTCTCAAGCCTACAAACTGTCATGGCTCCAAATTCTCTACACAAAATGATGTCGCGCCATTTAGTTCCACTCCTTGCACACAAGAGGAATTGTTTTCAAGTAATCATAAATAGGCCAGGCATGG
Source organism: Hystrix cristata (assembly GCA_004026905.1). NCBI lineage: Eukaryota > Metazoa > Chordata > Mammalia > Rodentia > Hystricidae > Hystrix > Hystrix cristata. Next base: position 17,191 of record PVJO010028392.1, read on the forward strand.
TGGGGCACACCTGTAATCCCAGCATTCAGAAGGCTGAGGCAAGAGGATTGTCACAAGTTTGAACCCAGCCTGGCATACATAGTGAATTCAAAGCCAGCCTGAATTACATAGGCAGACCCTGTCTCAAAAGACCAATAATAATAGTAATAATAATGATGAAATATAATATTCGTGAAAAATGCTTGAAACAAGGTTATTTTATTTTATTTCCCCTTTGCATGATACTGATTCATGTTTTCTTTTTATTTATTGAATAAGTACTTGAGGATTTACTATCATATTATGCAAACATGTTTTAGAAGAATAACAAATACAAAAAATATTTATTAGCATATGTTAAAATAATTTATTAGCTTAAGCTAATAAAAATAAATATTTTATTTTGTTGTGTTACAACGTTTTTAGGATTTCTTAAATTGCAATACATTTTTGGACAACATTCCATCTTTACACCTCTTGTTGGAACCGTGTGTCAGGAAAGTCATATTAAGTACATTCAGAAAATTAAGTGAGCAAAGTCTTACCTTAGATAAAGCTGGCAAGGCTAAAAATTCTGCACCTTGGTCCCTCATCATGAATTTGAACCCAATTCACTTCAAGAGAAATTTTCAGATACTAGAGTATACATTTGTGATACAATTGTTTATAATTAAGTAGATATTTTATTTAAAATCCAAGAAAAAAATCAAGCAAGTTAAATGCACCATTTTATTATAGATTATAAAAATGCTTTATTTCCCAATTTGATGCTTAAAATTCTTATGTGACAAAGAATGACCTTGCTTTTCCTTCAATATTTTTTTTTCTGTAAAAACTCCAATAAGCCCTTCAGTGTGGTTTATTATATTGATATTGCCAGTCCAGTCAAGTCTCCCTAAGAGCCAAAGTGGATGAAAACTTCAAAGTCTTATATTTATATCTTGATTCACTCTGCTTGGATTTATCACACTGTGACAAATTTATGAGCATAGCTTTGCCCACTCTGAAGATTCTGATAGTGTTTCATTA
>PVJO010028393.1:0-18208 GCA_004026905.1 Hystrix cristata
TCTTTTTTGTATTTAGAGTGTAATTGCTCCTCCAGTGAAACAATGTCACTTAATGTCACCCCTTTTACCTGTTACCTACAACAAACTGTGCTGGGCTCTGTACAACCTCAAAGGGCCACTCAGGCACAGAATCACACCAGAAGGATGCATACTTCAGAGGAACATAAACTGATTTTATACACTCCTCAGAACCATGAGGACAGAGAAGCAGACAAGTTCTCCTTGTGCTCAGTGTTCAGGAAAACCATTATTCTAGGATGTTACTAACACCAATGACTTTGACTTAACACAAACTCCTCAAGGGCAAGAAGAGTTGTCTATTTTCAAAAATCTCTCCTGATTTCTAACATGGCTTTAGATGTAGCATAAAGATTCACTTGAATTTTGCATTTATTTTTTATGACTTGGTTTATTTTCTTTTAAATTATGAAATATCAAGCATCCAAAAACAAAGAGTAATGAATGTGCACTTTCCTATCACTCAGTTTAAGAAGTAAGCTATTCCCTCACCTTACCTCTTTCCACCGAAAGATAACGGCTGTTTTGAGTTTGGTGTTTGTAGCTCCATATATACCTTCACTCTTATTGCAGGGTTTTCAATGGTCAGAAACAATACGTGGTAGGGCTTTTTGGAATTTTAAAATGTTGTATAAAATTTGCCTATAAGTTTGTATAAATAAGCATCTTTCTGAAACTTCTCTGGTTCAATATTATCACTGAGATTTGTCTATGTGTATAGAGGCAACTCCAGTTTGCCAATTTAACTGCTATATCATATTCCATTATGACACATTCAGATACTCAGATTGGTTTCAACTCTTTGCTAAAACACACAGTGCCGCCATGACCACATTTGTAGTTGGTCCCTCGTACACATGGGTGAGAGCTTCTCACGTGCAGCTCTGCATATCTAGGGTGGGATCACTGGCTGTGGGTCTGAGTTAGACTACAGTTACATAAAAATAGAACAAGTTTCTGGGTCAGATTTGCCTTTATTTTACAATCTGTCTTTTGCCATTTGGTAACAAGAACATCTGTGGCCATATACGATGTTTATGCATTTCTATAATTTTTAGTACATGTGTGTAATATGTAGTTTACATTCCTTGTGTGGGGCTGGTATATATACATAACATATCTTAATTCTTTTTTTCATCCCCTTTGCTCCCCTCCTTCCCCCTCCCTCCATCTCTTGATCTCCTTCACATTTGAGAAAGATCTACCTTCCTACCTCCTATTATCTATGATTTTTTGAAGCAAAAATCAAAATATATGCACAGTAAAGCATACTAAAACATAGAATGAGTGATCACAGCACAGCAGTTCATACAAGTACCTCCTTCTCATTTTTTTCCTCATGAATTAATTCCATTCTTTTGTAGATGCCCTGATGGAGAGAAAGCATAGACTAAGGAGGCAGTGGCCTGACTGGTATGTTTTTACAGGTAATCAGTGCTGGGAGCAATATTGGGATTATACCAGATCCAAAGACACGGATATGGATTTCCAATGCTATAAATAGGTTAAAAAAATGCCTAGGAAATCTTAATTTTAAATGCTTTTTAGAGTCCAATCTGAGATAGGTATGTGATGGAAATTATGACAAAATCTTTTCTAGGCAACTACATTATCAAAATTGCTCAAAATTCAAAAGCGGAGACATCAAAAAAGATTCAGTTAACTCTTCAGATTCAGTGTTCCAATTCTCAGGAGAAAGGAAATCATCCCAGTTGCTTGGGTCTGTTCATCAGTGTCTTGATTCAGAAAAGTTTTTCCTGCAGATTGGAGACCAAGAACAAAATTTAGCACATTCAGTTGTTTTCATGAAGTCCTGCCTTGGCCACTTTAACAAAGAGCACACTTCCTCCTCCTTAAAACCACACGGAATTGTACAAGCCAGTGGGGTTATTTTCTTTTCCACTGTGATCATCTTGGATCTTCACCATCTGCAACACATAAACATATACATTATGTTTATGACATCTACAAAAGAATGACCCTTCATATCATCATATTTGCTTAGAATGTTCCCTTAAGAGTCTACTCTTTCACATGCCACTTATGAAACAAACAGGAGCAGATTTTTTGCCATTTTTCAATAGTCAAAATAAAAATCCAACTCAGGGTGATATCATAGTAGACATAAATGAGTACCATACAAGGGGTGATTGAAATATAGAATGAATGTTTAAATTTTAAAAAAGACTTACGGTAAAAGATTGCCAAGAATGATGGGATAAATGTGTTTAAAGCAAGAGGGAGTATTTTGAATATTTTCAGGGAGATTAATGGTACTGTGTTTTTTATTATAATATATATTTTTAAATTAAACATTCACTATATTTTATGATTATAATTTCTATAAAATAAAAATGTTATGGTGTATTCTCATCTACTTTACCTACCAGATCTGGCATCATGCAACTTTTGGCTATTCCCTAAAGTCAAAATGACCGTGAAAGACGAACATTTTGAATTAATTAAGGCATCCAGGCAACCACAACAGCACAACTAAAGACACTCACAAAAGAGAACTTCAGAACTGCTTCAGAAAGTGGCAAAAACAATGGGGAAAGTGTGTTCAAAGTGGGGAGGGGGCATTTCGAGGGGGATTAATGGCAATGTATCTTTTACTGTAATTTTCTTTTCATTTTAAAAGACTCACCGTAATTTTGATCAACTTCATGTAAGCAGAACTGTAGATATACTTTTTCTTGGGAAGGCACTGCTATCTTTATGATTTAAATTCCATGCTTTGCAAATTTAGTACCCAGTATTATTAAAAATTATTAGACATTTGAAGGGATGTACAAAATAGACAATGGCCTGAGCTCTGTCCAGAACTCCTTTGACATTTTTTAACATTAATTTCTAGGACAATATTCTTTCCCCGTCCTTCCTACTGCCTCCAACCATGACCATGAGAACCTTTGTTTCCAAGGAAGGTACCTACCGTTCTTCAGAGGACTGTTGCTGAGCTAATGGAGAGGCTTTAACCATGCATCCCGTGAGTGCCTGGGCCAATCTTGACCTTACGGCAGCTCTTGACCAGTCAAAGATCCCAGAGGGAGTGAGGAAGTCCAGTTTCCTTGCTTCTGGTCAGGGCCTCCCTGCCACCTTAGCCACCGGAGATCCCTTGAAAGACCAGGCTTCAGCTGCCCTCTGCAGGACTTTGCTGAGATGACACCCTTGTTGGGCTCCCACTCCGCCCTGGTCCTGCTTCTTCACTGCCCTCCCTGGTTCTCTGGTGATCTCTCCTCAACAGGTAACACACACATAAAGTCCTGACTCAGGGTGGGCTTCAGGGGAAGCTGGCCCAAGATGGAATCTTACAGCAGCTCCAGCCCCACCGCCTTCACTCTTGCTTTGTACCTACCTCAAAGGAAAAGAATATCATGTACTTGGGCCTTGCAAATTTTAAAGGTAACGTCAGTTTTTTATTATAAGTTCAAGTAGTTGGAAATATGTCATTTTTGTAACATACTGGAAAAAGTGACATTTTAAAATAAAACTTCCAGTCGGGCATGGAATCCCAGCACTCTGGGAGGCTGACCTGGGAGGATCCAAGTTGGAGCCCAGCCTGGGCGAATCAGTGACTTAGTGAAACTCTGTCTCAAAATAAAATGAAAAAATAAAATAAAATGGCTCACTGCAAAGGCCTTGGGTTCAACCCGAGTGCCATAAATAAACAAATAAATCTAACACCCATAGTTCTCTTGTAACTTACCCAATGCAATCTAAATATCATGATTTGATATCACCATTACATGTTAAAAATATATGTAAACATGCCCATGTTTTAAAAGCCAGATATTTTATAGTGTTTGTTTCTCTCGTTAGGTTTATATTTCCATTCCATTTCTCCCATAGGGTTTCATTCTAACTGTAACATATTTACGTATTTTTAAATCTTTTATTGTATGCAGGGTAAATATATATACATATGTGTGTATATAAATATGTATATCTTTCTATTTCCTATGGCTAAGCTTCTGTGTGTTAAAATTTTGTCTCAATGAATTATTATTAGAATTTATCAGAATAGCACACATATTCAAATTCTGATAATTCCATCAAGGCAAAAGTAAACATTTTTATTGGAAATGCATTTATTAATTAGATGGGTAGTTTTCATTATAATTTTTACTCCCAGTTTAACAACTCCTGTCCTGACTCCAAAGCCTTCCTAGGAGCATTTTCTATCCTAATCAGATTCAGAATGGCTGAGAAATATGGTATTCTTTGGTCTGTGAAAACAGAGACATTTGTAAAAGGAGATACAGGAAAGAACATCACCATGATTCCTCAAATACAAATAACATCTTCAGGTGCAGAGTGCCCTTTCAGCCCGGCTTTTAGAAATCCCCGCCCTGGGAAGTCTGTGCCCCACCCCTGCGTGTTCCAGTAAGAAAACACAGTCTCATCCACGCCCCTCACCACCTAGTAAAAGGGTGGGAGCAGAGCAATCAGATAACATTCAAAGGTTACAAAACATGTTAGTGACAGAATCAAAACCAGCGTCTGCGTCTCCTCACTCCCATTCTGATGTTCTTTGCACCATAGTCACGGCTCTAACGTCATTTGTCATCATCAGTATCATCATTTGGATGATAATTTAAAACTGATTAAGCTGCTGCTTGCAGTCGTTACCGTTCACACTAGCCAACGAGCTTTATGATTATCCCCGTGTTTTGGATAAGGAGACGGAGCCTCAGAGAGGCAGCCACACGCCCAAGGGCCTCTGATCAATAATCACGGAATCAGTATGAAGGCCCACGCCTGGCCCCAGCATTCACTCTCCCAGCTGCTGCACTGCTTCCCACAGGCGCTTCTACCAAACACTAGTCTTCTCAGACGCTCCCTAGTACAAGACTTTGTCGTCAAACGCTTTGACTATGGCTCTCAGAATTACAGTGATGATTAACTCATTAAAGACAAGAAAAAATCCTACAAAAAGGACACATATTTCTCAGTGATTTTTTGCCCAAATACTATTAATATCCTGTGAAGGAACTCCCACTAAAGATGTCTGATTTTGGTCTTATACTTGAAATACAAGGTCAGTGGTTCTCAAACCCTGGCCTGCCTCAGAGTCACCTGGAAAGCCCCATCTCCAGACTTTCCCTTTCAGTGGTCTGGGGTAGCATCCAAAAATCTACATTTCTAATGATTTTCCAGATGATATAGATGTTGCTGGTTTAATCACTATACTTTGAGAAACACTGCACTTAAGAGTGGGAAAATAAAGACCAAGGACGAAGCTCTGGGTGGTGTACAAGGAAAATTGTTACAATTATGCTTTAAAAATACATGTTCAAATCTTGCACATTATGATTGGCAAACAGAAAATCTGTCTATTAAATAGATGTATAAAATGAAAATACCCAAAAAATGGCAGGTGAAAAAGAAAAGTCCACTCTTCTTTAGGAAAACAAAAGATGAACAAAACAATATAAAAGCTGATAATTTCACACAATACATTTTTTATCTTTAGTGTCAATATATTACCAGACTTTGCTAACACATAGGGGGACAGTACTAGCTGGCTATGTGCCAAGCACAGTGTATGCCTCAAGCTTTATGTGTATCATCTGCAGCTTTCAACAACTGAGAGACAGATTTTCCTTTCCATGAACAGACTTTCATGTGATTTGATGTTGTATAAACATAATCACAGAGAACGAATCGCTGTGACAAGTGGCCTTGTGTAGGGTGCTGTGAGTACAGTATTCTTAGGTAAGTCACTTGAGATGTCTGTGGCTTCTCATTTGCTTATCTATAAGATGATTCAGTATAACTCTGATTCCTAGTCATTCCAATTTTCAAATTCTAAGCTTCCATGATTCTAAGAAAAAAAGAAAGCCAAACATGTTTTCTGGAGACTCAGACTGGCTTCTTAAAATAGGGCTGCCTAAGCATCACTGAACCAAGCTGTAGGCCAGAAATCTCTGAGGAAAAGAAAGAAAGACACCATCTATTTCTAGGTGTAAGATACAGTATATAATTACAATATAGAAAAACCTAGAAAACTTTGGCAGGACAAAATTCATAAACGACTACAATAAACAAGAAAGGCCACCCCACAGCCGAAAGATTCTAGAGCTATGACACCAGGAAGGCGATAATGGCCAAACAGACCAAGTCCATCAGCTAACCCTTGAAAGCTAACCTTCCACCTGTCAGGTGAGTGGTCTGAAGCCCTGCATCAGAGTGTGCCCTCCTAAGCTGCAGTCCTTTCCAACCTTCCCTCTAACTTTCCAACTAAAACATTTTTCCTGGAAAAACAAAAGCAAGAAATCCAAACACAATACAAGGAAGCTATGCTGATGATCACTTGATGACAAGCCTTTTGACTCTACCATATTCATCGGGAAATCACATTTGAATAGAGCGGAGATCAGAATTTATAGTAGCGTTTCTAAACTCAAATGTACAATGGAATCACCTGGGGAGCTTCAACAAATACTAATGTCTACATCTCACCCCCAGAGAATATAGTGTGGTTGCCTATGGAATATGATTTAACTGACATGGGGGGGTGGTAGGATTTTTGTTCCACTTAGGGACTAGTATAAATAGTGCTTTATATATATGCTAGTATGTGACTTTAGTGAAAATACATTCGTATATATTTATGTTTGTATACATATTTCCGTTGGGTTTATACAATGGAGGAAGTTTGCTAGATCCTTAGATATGCATATTTTCAACTATTATAGACCCAGGAATATCTTTAAAAATAATTTCCTACCTGATTCTGGCACATAGCAAGGACTGTGGATCGCTTCCCAGCAGCCTGCCATTGGCCTCCCTTTCTCTGTCTCTTACTTCCTCTTAGCTCTAACTCCATGACAAGGTCCGCTGCCTAAGAAGCTGCCCAAGAAGCTGCCCGTGGCCTCCACAAGGATCTAGATCCTCATCAGCTTTGTCCTCTCCTGGCCCCACTGAAACTGGGCTCAGTGAGGAGCCTGCATCTCAAACCAGGAAAGCCCTAGTTGCAAAATCAGAAGGCAGAATTCAAGTCTTGAAGCTCTGGGGTCCCTTGTCCAGCTCCCTCAGCACCCTTCTGCACAGGGGTGCAGCTTCCTCCTTCCTACTTAGGATTTGTTGTCCTTGTTCGTGTCCCTCTCCCTTCTCAACTCTCTGACCCCATGTGAAGCCTTTACACCTACTTCTGGCTCTGACTGTTGTCAATACAACCAACTCCCTTTTCGCCTTTCTGGAGTCTTGTCTCTCTGCCTTCTTATTTTGGGGCCCCCTCGTGGCTGAACGATAATCCCCTCTTACCCTGTCTGGTCATCTCTTCCAGACCTAGTAAATCCTCACTGCTCATCTTTCACCGGGGGAAACCCACGTAACAAGGTACTCCTGGACAGTGATGGAGAACCTTTTAGAGACAAGTGCCTAAACTGTGAGCCAAAACCCACTTATTTATGCAAAGTGCCAACACCACAATTAAACCTGAATACTGAGGTTTTAGTTAGGGAAAAGCTTCATACCTTAACGTCTTTTGTTTTAAAAGGGAAACAAATAACACACGTGCCATAGGTTCACCACCACTGCTCTAGGATCTTAAACTATTATACTCAGGATTACCTTTTGTTCCTTGTTGCTTATCATTTCCGGGAGCTGTAGTTTCCTTTGAATGTGCCTCCTCCTTGTCATTCACCATCACATCCCCGGGTGAAAAGAGCATGTATAGCTTCTGGATCAAATCAGTATCAATCCCAGAATTATTACCGTTGTTCCCTAATTCAAAGAAATGGTGCTCCTGGGAACCAAGGTGACCAAAAAGCTCACTATCCTCTGTCTGTATTTCATATACCTCAGGAATAAGTCTGAAGCAATGGAGGGAAAAGATGGAAAATTGGTTAGCCAAGTCCCTTGCAAAATTAAATGTAAATACAGCCAGATAATAAAACAGGAATCCACTTTATGCATGTCATTGGAAATGTCTAAATGTAGTTTGCTGGTAGAAGCTGACTAAGGGGCAATTTTCTAATATTCTGAAGAGAAATTGAACATTTATTTGTCTTAACAATCTAGGACTCCAAAGCAACATTGTTTTCATCACTGAATTTTTTACTGAGTACTTGGGGTTATGCTTTGGAAAGTCAATCTTGAAGAATCCTTCCTGCTAGTCTTCATATATATTTTAATTTCTAAATGTAAAACATTTTATTTGGTTTTCTTTTTCATGTTTTTCTTCTACTCCAATCTTTGATATTATGCTTTCTTCTTTGGCATTACCCACCATTAGAGTCATGTTATTTAATTACTAATAAAGTACAAATAAAATATCCCCCTCTTTCAACAAAAATAGAAACATGGTTCTTTCTAACATACGTCATGTTCTATCTGCTAGTAACTCCAAACCTGTGTTGGCATCACAAACCATTGCATATAAAACACAACACCCCAAAACTTGCATCCTACAACCAAAATGCCATTCATTTCACATGATTTTCTAAAGGACTGTTTCCATTGCAGTATTCCCAAACTTGGGATTTCTCAACTCACAATACAGTGTTGTCTGTGCCAGCCTTCTCCGGGCTGGGAAAGGTGATGTTAACGCACTTGGCTTTCAGATCATTGTTAGGATATTTATTGATAGCACCTGGAGAGAGAGTGGGCAGTTAGTTTAGATTTTCTACCCTCTCACACTATGACTATCACCTAAATTCATTTCATCTTTTCCTACAGCTAGTCATATTTTCAAAATCAAAATAATTTTAAGGGACTGGCAAAGTAGGCACACTCTGACATTCAAATACCTTAATGTTGACCAAGTCAGCAAGATATAGCTGTAATTGAATAAAAAATTTCCCATGTTCTGTATGTCACAGGTTTGTGATACAATTCAAGGACATCTCTTAATTCCTCCTATGATTTGTTTTTCTCCCTGGAAATGGAAGATCTTTCTAGATCATTCCATTACTTATTGAAATTGCCTGCATTTTTAAGGTTGGGGTTGGGAGAAGACATTGTTTTTTGCCCACTACTAAACATAACTCCTAAATTCCAAGATTGCTGAGGACTATGTGAGTCCTGGGACACTATGTCAGAAATATCCACACCCTGAAAAACTAGCAAACTCTCAGACAACCATCAGAGTGGCCTCTGCTCCATTCTCAAGACCCAGTACAGGCTTAGACTTGTTTGATGCCTTAAGATCTTGAGTGTGTTGCTGCACCCATGTGTAAAATGAACACATGGGCAGAGGCCAGGGCAACCACTCTTAGAGTCCCCTGTGTAAAGACACCTTGAAAAATCCCTGCATTGCTGTGCCTGAGCTAGCTGTCTGGGACAGAGGCTATAGAAGACACCTGTGCCTAGAGGTCTGTGCCAGAAGAATTCAAGCCAGAAGTAAGATTAATCTACAATTCAGGACAAAACAGAAGTCCATGGAACAGGTGGGGGACGGTGGCAGTGATATTGTTTATTATAGCAGTATACCTTAAGAGTTTAGTAACTGAAGTATACTTTAAAGGACAAGAATATAGCTCTGGTTGCACCTAGGATTTCTCAATTATTAAATGTAAGCTTTTAAGCAGTTTATTTAAGTGCTAAACCTCTGAACCTCATTTTTTCCTTTATAAAAAGGGGGCTATGATTATTTTCCTTTGAGGGCTGAAGAGTAAATTAATATCATCCATTCAAAGAATCTGGCACATAGTAAACAATCCCAGATTAGGTTAAAGGAATCCATTTGAGAATTTCCTAGAAAAATACTCCCACAAGGAGACCTGAGTTTTTTTTCACCGCCTCTTACTCGCTTACAGTCCACCACTCATCACCGAAGTGAGGAGTATTTGACAAAGCCTGCTGATGGACTGTATACAGAGACAGGAAGTTCACCACAAAAGCACTACAATAGAAAATCTTTCTTAAGGACTGGAGGTTGAATCTAGGGCCTCGTGGCATGCTAGGAAAGCAATCTACCACTGAACTGTACCCTAGACCTGGAAGAGAAAATCTTGACTAACTTACGTCTGATTAAATGAACAAATGGCTTGATGAACTTGATGATATAGTCCAAATCTGGCTTGTGAATCCGGCCAAGCTGGACTAAGTGATGATCCAGGGGGTGGCTGGCTAATGCTTCTAATTCCTTGTCGTTGTGTATAGGACCAAAGGAAAATACAAATATGGAGTAGCCTTGACACTTGGCTCTCAGAGACACATTCCTTAAGACTTCCTTGTCTAAAGGGTTGGTTTCACCAGCAGATATTATAAAGATAACTTTATTTTTCCTCAGATTAGGGGTCCCTACAAAGACATTATCAATTGTCCACTGCAGGGCATGGCCAATAAAAACATCTCCATTGAGCTGTTGAAGAGAGTCCTGGAGATGATGCTTCATTTGGTGTATGTTGCTATGAGTAATCAAATCAAATTCCAGGTAGACAGGGCATTCTTCTGTGTTGGGCAGATAGCCTGGTGGAGAGTAGGTCAGGACAGCCACTCTGTCTCCTAAGATGGAGGTCAGTGGGTCTGGGGTGACATGAAAGTAATCAAGCACTGAAGCTACAAAAGCTTTTACTTCCTTAAACTCATCAGGTCCTATTCTTCGGGAAGCATCTATGAGGAAAGCCACATCCATGTAATATTCTTGAAGAGAGGCATCTCCGGGTCCATAAGTCAGACCTGGTTCTTCTTCGCTCCCATGGTTTTCATGTCCTGCAACAGAATAACTCAAGTCACTCTTCTTAGTAGAAAGAAAACTCCTAGCCATGGATAGCAAACTTGAATGAGGTGTTGCTTTGCTTTATTCCCACACCCACAGCAGACATCACCAATCAATCACAGAACTTGTTCCTATGCATTTGCTAATCTGTCTTCACATAGTGCATAGAGAACTATTACCACCCAATACGTGTCACACAAGAAGAAACCTATTTGCTACCCTTCTTGGGTCTTTTGTCAAAGTATTGATTCATCCCCCAACTATTTTGATGCAAGCTATTTTTAGTGGATTCCATGTGGTTACAAAAGGTGGAGCACACATTTGCATCTACCTATAGATTTAATTATATTTAGTGATCCCAAAAGAAAACATAGATGTCAAAGTGACATTTACCAGTAGCACAAACACATCTCCCTTTATACACACATTCATAAAATGTAACATGAAGTAATGGCATGATACCAAGTATAAAGAAGTACTGAATTTAGAATCTTAGTGCTGTGTAAAATATTATACACTTTGAGGCTTTGGTGCTCAAAAAAGTACTAGTCTGCAAACAGTTTATCAGCCCATGACAAGGAGCTTGTACAATGACGTAAGACAACAGAATTACTAAGCACTGTTTAGTTCAGCCGACAGTGGTTTTCTTGTAGCAAAGAAGGAAAACGTGCTGTAATTTACATTTGCACGCAAGCTTATTTTATTGCAGATCAGCACTTTAAGTAACACTACTCTAAAACTCTGGGATTATGAAACCTGCCCACAATCACAGAAATGATGGATCATAGGTGAGGTCACATAGAAAATGCCAGTTCAGAAAGATAGGAAGTAGATGGCCAAAATTCTTTTCTTCTGTGAGAGAAGCATGCTTGAAACATGAGCAATAAAATTATTTTCAAATGGCAGAAGATGTATTGATCCCTATTTGTCCTCAGCCTTCTAGTAGATGCTTTTACATTTATTTTTTACTTATTCCTCAGAACAAATCAATCAATTACCCCTTATTAATGGTATAAAAGCTTACTGTTGAAATAAGACACAACAACATGATCAAGTACACGTTTCTAATAGGGCAAGTGCTCTATTAGCTAGTTTTTGAACAGTCAGTGAGCCCTCCATTACTGGGGTAAATTGCATATTACCTTCTAAACTATCATTGAATTTGACTTGCTAAAGTTTTATTTAGAATTTTGCATCTATATTCACGAGGAGTGTTGGTCTATAGTTGCTCTTTCGTGTAATATTCTTGTCCAGTTTTGGTATCAGAGTAATCCGGCTTCAGACAATGAGTTGGGAAATATTCCTGCTTCTTTAATTTCATGGAAGAGTTTGTATAGAATTGATATTACTCCATCCTTAATGTTTTGTTGAATTTGCCAGTGAAATCATCTATGCCTGGAGTTTTCTTTATGGGAACATTTGAACTACAAATTCAATATCTCTATTAGGTGTAGGCCATTTAAGCTATTTCTTCTTAAGTGAGCTTTGTAATTTGTGCATTGCAAGAAATTTCTGGTTTCACCCCAGCTGTCTAATGTATATGCAGACTCATTCATAACATTCCCTGGCCATCCTTATGATCTGTACTATATGCCTCTCCTTTTGCACTCCTTGTATTGGTTATTTGTGTCTTTTTTTCTGATGAGTTTGATTGAGGTTTATCAATTTTATTGATTTCAAAGAAATATTTCTTGGTTTTATTGATTTTTATCTATTGTTTTTGTTTTCTATTTTGTTGAGTTCTACTAAAATTTTACTATTTTTGTCTGGTTGCCTTGAGTTTAACTTATTTTTCTTTTTCTGGTTTTTAAGATGAAAATGAGATCATTGATTTGAAAACTTTATCAATATAAGCAATGTTATAAATGTCCTTGTAAGTACTGCTTTAGTGTGATCTTACAAATTCTGATGTTGTTTATATTTTCATTTGTTTCAAAATACTTTCTAAGTGCTTTGTTCAGTTTGCAAATACTTGGGAATTTTTCAAAGATCTTTCTGCTAATGATTTTTTATTTAATTTAGACAGCTTATATGAGGTACAGAAATTTCATGTAATGCACAAATTACTAAAGCTCACTCAAGAAGAAATAAAGAGTCTGTTCCTAAGAGATGGAATTTGTAGTTCAAACCTTCCCATAAAGAAAACTCCAGATACAGATGATTTTACTGATGAATTTGACAAAACATCCAAGGAAGAAATAACACCAATTCTACTTAAACTTGGTATAATTGGAATCCTTTAAAACCTTTTTTTTTTTTTTTTTGGTGGTGCCGGGGATCGAACTCAGGCCCTTGTGCTTACAAGGCAAGCACTCTAATCACTGAGCTAAATCCCCAGCCCCATCCTTTAAAATCTTGAGCATCATTTTATAGTCCACAATACTGTCTGTCTTGATTAATGTTTTATGTGCATTTAAATGTCAACCATGTCAAATTAGCTAATAGTGTTGTTCAAATTTACTTTAATCCTGCTATTTTCTGTGTAGTTTTTCCAGTACTAGAATATTGAAATTTATAACACTGAATCTATTTTTTAAAAATCTTTTTTCTCTCTGTTTCACCTCTGATCACTTCTATTGCTATTCTTTCAGCTTCACTAATTTTTTTGTGGACAAATCTAAATTGCCATTAATTTCCCATCCACTATGTTGTTCATCCTAGACATTATACTTCTCATCTTTACAAATCCTATTTGAATCTTTTTGGATCTTCTGTGCTTCTGCTTGACAGACATATGGAACATAGTTATAATAACTGTTTTAATATTTAATGTATTTGTCTGCTAATTGTAACAATGGTTTGGTTTTGAGTGATTATACTCTTCGTTACAAGTCGTATATTTCTGCACCTCTTAATGCCAGACATTGTAAAATGTTCTTTGTTGGGTGCAGGATACTTTTGTATTCTTATGAACATTTATGAGCTCTGTTCCAGGAGGGAGTTAAGTTACATGGGAAGAGTTGGGTCGCCGTAGGTCTCACTGTTAGGACTTGTTAGGAGAGTCCCAAGTAGTGCTTAATTTAGGGCCAATTATCTCCTAATACTGAGGCAAGACCTTCCTGAGTTTTCTTTCCAGTGCTCTATGAATTACGAGTTTTTCCAGCCTTGCTGGTGGGAAAGGGCCCTGTGAAAGAGAAGGGCATGAGGCTCCTGCCGGATGGATGCCGATGCGTCTTTCCTCAGTCTCAAGTGACTTCCTCACATGCATATGCAATGACTATCCTGCTGGCTAACCCAGGGAGACCGCCTGCAGATCTCTGGGATTCTTTCTTTCCAAGAAGGTCTCTCCTCTGGATCTGTCTCCTATGAACTCTTAACCCCTCGGTCTCCCCGGAAGCTTAGCTTTGTCTTCTCATCTCTGGGAGTTCACTGGGCCATACCTGAATTCACTCTTCCTGCACCATGGCCTGGAAACTCTCCTAAAGCAATAAACTGGAGCAACTGTAGGGCTCTCCTCATTTGTTTTCCATTTCTCAGGATCACTGTCTTTCATTTCCTAATATTCAGTGTCTTTAAAAGTGTTGGTTATTCCATTCAGGAGGCATATCTAGTTGCTTTATTCCATTTCAGACCGCTCCAATAGGTGAGAATTGACTGTCATGTTTGAGATGCTCCGCAGGCTTTTTATTTCCCCAAAGGATTAAGAATTAGTCATATATGTACCAGATTCTTCCTTTATTAATACATTTATAGTACCGAACAGGATTGTGCATTTTATAAGCATGTTTGAAATGTATGCACCTCCCATATCCCACCAGGAACTCAATTTCCAACCTCCTCCTAGAATTTCTGATTGAGATGAAGGCCCCTGATTAGGCTACTAAACTATGAAATAAGAAGTGAATGAAACAGCATCTATCTTATACTTTTCTTTGCTGTAGATATTATAGAGTGCACACCACCACCAAAAACATGTCTAGAATTCTCAGCCACAGTGCATTAGGAACTATGGGGATTAACTACATGGATATTGTTGCCTTTAGAAGTTTACATTTCTGGACTTGATGATTTCCTGCTCTGCCACAAATATCTCTCTTTTCCCACTACCGCATTTCAGTTTCTTTAAAAAGACTAAGCCATACACTTTGTTAAAATAGTAAAGTTTCATAAATGTTCTGTGTGGGGGTGTTGGCCAGAGGTATGTATGAGGTGGACATGCAGAAGCAAGGGACCTTTTGGAGCCACACACCCAAAACCTCATGGGGTATATGGTTAGAGATTAAAAGATAGCCTACCGAGCCACGAGTCCAAGAAGGATCACATACATTGCTCTAAGGAATGAAAGCTCTAGCCTTTGTCCTCCCCATACTCCTATTTAACATTTACATTGGTCCCAAGGTTGGTCATTAAACCGACCACCCCGTCCCCCCCCCCCGTCCTCTCCATGAGTTCCTGCCCAGATGCCCTGCATTTTTCCTTTATTTATGGTTCTATCAATAAAAAGCCAGAGAGACTTCAGTTTGGGGCTGTCCTTCTCAGACTCTCTCATGCCGAGGAGTCTGGTTAATGGCAGCCCCTCTGGGCTTCTCGGGGTTTGAATTGGACACTGACTCTTTGCTGAGCCACAGTCGTCAACTGTGACCGTTTTGGTAGAAGAGGAAGGACTGACTTACTGTGGTATTAGAATATTGTTTCATGCATGTCCACACCAGAAATATCATTGGTTTTCCTGTTTTCTTTTTACAAATGAGCAAACTCTCAATTCTTTCCCAAAGTACGTATTTTCAAAAGAAGTATATTTCACCCAAAAAGAAATCTCTAAAAGTAGGTTTCCTCCCTATGTATAGGATTGGCATCAGAATCAATAGAATTAAATGTATATGATTTTTGCCTGGAAAACACTGAAGTTTTGTCAAATACAAGGTGTGATTATTCTACTTTGACTCTCAATTCATCTTAGGGAAACGGGAACTTCAGAAATATTTCCCTTTAATAAAAACCTGACAGAGTATAGATAAAATATACTCAGCTCAGAGAAATGCTGGCTATTTTCTAGAAATGTCAACTGAGCCAAACCCTTCTGCAGAGGAATTTCCCCAGAATGTCAGAGGAGGACGAGCTGGCTCACTGTATTATAGACAAGACTTGGGTGGAATGAAGAATCTGGCTGGATTTCCAGAGAAAAACTCCCAGAGATTGACTTAGCTTTCGCCAAGGACTTAGGCCACAGTGCCAAGTGGGATCCCACGACTGCAAGGAGAAGTGAGCATGGAAAGAAAATTTAAGAGGGCCTGGGCCATTTGGACTGGGATTAATGTGGGATCAGGCAGCTGTCTTTCAAGGCATTTGTGGGAAATCTCACAACATTCTGGAGTTATCTAGTGGTCTGCTTTGGAATTTGTCCAAGGCCAAAATTAGCCACGTGCTCTCTATAAGCAAGCCACATGTACAATTGAGGCTACCTTATGTGTACAGTCCCATCTCTATACATCACTGTAACAGGTATGTTTTGAGTTAACACTTTTTTAATGACTTCTCCTGAGAATGTCAATGCTTTCTTTTTGAGCATTTTTCTTCTCTAGGCATTGTAAAGCAATGCTTATGAACAGAACTTCTGGAGTTTGAATCCTTGTTTCTGCCAGTTCTGTGACCCTCTCTTCTCCATGCCTCAGTTTCACGATCTATGTCCCCATCATAAACTATAACCGTACAAGGTTTCCGAGGAAACTGAATTGTTTGCACAGTGCCTGGTATATCCTAAGTAATCCACAACATTTTGGAAGGAAACACATAAAAATATCTTAGACATCTACAAATTCTTTTTACGATAGCATATGCTGCAGAATTTCCATAAAAAATACACACACACACACAAGTGTACACATGCTCTCAAAAATGAGAAAGATAATTCCACTGTGTTTGTGCATGCTTATCTCCAGAGGAGTTGGCAATAATTTACATAGCACTTCATTTATCATCACTGACCCAGGCCTGTCCTCCCTTCTGCCTGACAAGGTCACTGGTCAAGCTCTCAGGGCTGAGGTAACAAGGGAAGAAGGTATAAGTGTGTGCATCTGACTGTGTTACCGATTTTAGTCAAAGGGGAGAACAGGCATTTAAAACTCTCCATCCCCATCACTGTCACCATCTTCACCACCACTGCTGCTTTGCAAAGATTAAATAAAGTTATATATAAAAAGTGTTTACATGATGTCCAGCTTCTCATTGCACTCGGTGAGCAACAGCTTCTATGGGTATTATTATTTCTCACGTATTATTCAATAATAAGAGAGACAGTGTATGCAAATCCTTTGAAAATTGTCCTGCGTGGAGTATTGACCTCCAAATTCGATTTGCATTTTTTTTTTTTTTTTGGTGCTAGGGATCGAACTCAGGGCGTTGCACTTGCAAGGCAAGCACTCTAACCACCGAGCTAAATCCCCAGCCCCATCGATTTGCATTTTTATTGAACTGAACACTTTGTGACTTCTACTAGGCACTTTTGCTACACGTACTATACTTGCCAGACTGCAAACTTCTTGAAGACAAGACCTATACTTGAGGCTTTTATCTAACCCCTCTAAAGAAGCTCACTCAGGACAACGCAGAACAGGAGCCAGATACGCATTTGTGACCTGAAAGAGGATCTGAACCATCCTGGGAAAACCCATGTAAGAGTCACATCTAACAATAAGCCCTCAGTGAGGGCTGCCACCGCCACACCCAACCACCATCACCACAAGCACCACTGTCATCGGCATGGCGATCACTATCACTACCACCCACTCTCATGCCTTTCCCTTCCTCACCTTTACCACCTGCATCACCACAGCCATCACCATTACCTTTCACACCGTCATCAACACTCACCCTTATACTTCTTGTTATGGTTTGTGTCTAGATGTCCCCCTAAAGCCTCATGTGATAAGAGATAGCTAGATCTAGAGTGTGTGGTTACTAAATTAATCCACTGATCGGTTTGGCATGGTTCTGCTGGGATCAAGGATGTAAGACTAAGATTGGGGGTGTTGAGATTGGGGGTGGAAGTACTGCCCACCCTGGAGACAGGTAGCCTGGATGGGATATAAGATACAAGAAGAAGCTAATTGGCTGCTTGCTTACATTAGTTGCTTACATTCCTTGCCTACATTCCTTACATTCCTCACTTTACTTTACTGCCGGTCTGCCATGCCACCCTACCTGAGACCCAGCAGACTATAGACTAAAACCTCTACAGACTGTGAGCTAATAAACCTTTCTTCCCCTAACTTTGGGTGTCAGATATTCTGTCCCAACAACAAGAGAAAAATAACTAAAACAGAATTTGGTACCAGGAGTGGGGTTGTTGCTGGGACTATACTTGACCATGTGGTTTAACAGCCTTTGGAGTTGGCTTGCGGGAAGGAGAAGAGTTAGGAAAACTTTGGAAATGAGGAAATTTGCCAGTACAGACCAGGCTCAGGAGGTTTCTGCTAGGAAGAAGGACTGCACTGGCTGTTAGACTCCAGACCATATATGTTATGGCTTGGCAGAAAGTTTGTCTAAATTTTGCTTGTGTCCAGAGACTTTGCCTGAGACTGA
>PVJO010028394.1:0-18212 GCA_004026905.1 Hystrix cristata
GGCCCTTGTGCTTGCAAGGCAAGCACTTTAACCAGTGAGCTAAATCCCCAGCCCCTCTATGTTTTTAAATGAATGGTTTCTTTCCATGGTCTGCAGTGCTGGAAATCAATGACCTTGATCAATGACTTTAGAAGACACTAATAAACAAACAAAATGATACAAAACATGAAGGACCACTTTAGCAAAGAATTAGTCTATGAAAGAGTAACAGAAATTCAGGAAATTATAAATCCTATTGAAAGTATGTGCAGTAGAGATAACCAACGTGATGACAGAGTGTCAGAACTAGAAGACAGGGCTGATGCAGATGACTATACACTCAGATACCTTAAAAACAACAGAACAAGGAAAGTGGATCAAACAGCTACCAGGTGAAGGAAAGACTAAGATAACTGGAATTAGTGAAAAAATTAGAAAATAGCACAAATGTCATAAAAACCCTGTTTACAGAAATAACAGCAGAAAACTTTCCAAATATGGGGAAAGAATTTAACATACAAATAAGCAAGGAATATATAATGCCAAATAGCCACAATCAGAAAAGAACTTCTCCACAACACATCATAGGCAAAATTTCGGAAATCCAACACAA
Source organism: Hystrix cristata (assembly GCA_004026905.1). NCBI lineage: Eukaryota > Metazoa > Chordata > Mammalia > Rodentia > Hystricidae > Hystrix > Hystrix cristata. Next base: position 593 of record PVJO010028394.1, read on the forward strand.
ATACAAAACCTTAAAAACTGTTAGAGAAAAAGCAACAAATTACCTATAAAGGTAAGCCCATTTGAATTACAGCAACTTCTCAACACAGACTGTAAAGACCAGTAGAGCTTTGAGTGAAGTGTTTCAAGCCCTGAAATAAAACAACTTCCAACTACCCTGATATATCCCATAAAACTCTTTCAAAATTGATGGAGAAATTAGGTATTTCCATGACACCTTAAGAAATTCAAGAGCACAAAACCAGAATTTCAAGAAATTCTCAAGGATTATCCTAGAAGAGACAACAAAGCCAACAACAGTAAAAAGTTGAATGGAATATATACAACAGGTGGGATAAGCAGTAAAGCAAAAGGGGAGAAAAGGAATCAGCAATAAGAAATAATGCAATTACATGAGTAGGTCAATACACTTCAGTAATAACCCTCAATATGAATAATGTCAAATACACAAGCAAAAGACACAGACTCACACTGGATCAAAACACAAAGTCAGTGGCGTGCTGTACACAAAAAACACATTTAATCCAAAAAGAAACTGACTAAAAATCAAAGGATAGAAAATAATACTCCACGCCATAGGAACATTAAAACAAGATGGGGCTGGGGATTTAGCTCAGTGGTTAAAATGCTTGCCTTGCAAGCACAAGGACCCGAGTTCGATCCCCAGCACCAAAAAAAAAAAAAAAAAAAAAAAAAAAAAAAAAAAACAAGATGGAATAGTTATCCTATTTTCAAACAAAGTGGACTTCAAGCCAAAACTGATAAGAGGCAAAGAAGGTCATTATATATTTGTAAAGGGAACAATTCAACAGGAAGAGTTAATTATAAATACATATGCACTTAACACTGGCTCACCTAACTTCATAAAACATACACCACTGGACATAAAAGATGGGAAAACATGAACACAATTATTGTGGGTGACCTCAATATCCACTATCACAGATAGATCAACTAGACACAAAAGCAACAAAGAAATATCAAAATTGAACCACACCTTCGAAAAAAATGGACTTAATAGATATCTATACTGTATTCTACCACATAGCAACAGAATACACATTTTCTCAGCAGCACATGGAACTTTCTCTAAAATAGACCACATACTTGCCCATAAAGCATGCTTAAGTAAATACAAAGGAATCAAAATTATACCATGCATATTATATCACAGTGCAATGAAACTAGAAATCAATGGCAAAAGAAATCATAGACATAATGCAAACACATGGATATTAAGCAATACACTAATGAATAATCAATGGGTCAGAGAAGAAAACAAGGAAAGAAGTTAGTTCCTAGGATCAAACAATAATGCCAGTAAAACATATCAGAACCCACAGGACACAATGAAAGTACTTCTAAGATGGAAGTGTATAGCTGTGAATGCCCACATTACAAAAACAGGAGTCCAAATAAATAACCTAGGCCACTGTGCTCTCTCTTTCACAGTGGTCACTGTCACCCTCCACAGTATACTTCTTTTCCTACCTATAACTGGCCTACACTCTCGCTGCAGATATTTCCTTCATTTAATAAATGCAAAACCTCACTACCTTTTGTGCTTGTTTTGTCCAATTCTTTGTTCAGGACAAGAAAGAATCTCTAGAAGGAGTACCCAGAACCCCAGAATATGGTAAGATATTTTGGCAAAGCAAGTCAGGAGGAAGATAAAGCCAACCCCACCTGAACTATCTGAGGAAAAAGACCACCCAAGAACAAAAAGCTACTCCTGTGAACCTGTGGGAGATCTGAGGCTCTTCTTCAAAAAGCAAGACCCCAGCACTGCTCCAAGTTTTTTTAAAACCCAGCTGGTGAGCCACAACATCCCAAGGTAGCTGGAAAGCACATAATCCCTGGTAGGTAGAGTCTACAGTACCTTTCAGCTGGAAGTACTTATATGAAGACAGAGACCTCCACGTCCTCAATAACACATAAAGAATGATGGGGATCTACGTCTCTCAGGGGTAAATGAGGCAGGTAATTAGGGTGTGGCCAGCCATCTGGGCAAGTAGGCATGACCTACCAATCATGGAGATCCCACACGCATGCACAGAAAAATATTTTCCTAGCCCTGCATCTGAGACCAACCAGAAAGTGGTTATCTTCAATTTTTCTGGTGTGAAATCAAGCAGGCTTTTTTTTTTTTTTTTGAAATAAGGTGGCCTAGATCTGACATCAGCCTGAAAAATGAAGGATACAAAAGATGTCAGCCATTAACCTCATGGCCACTGGGCTCTCTTTTTCTCAGTGGCCTGATGTCACTATGCAGAGCATACTTCTTTTCCTACATTTAATTGGGCCACACTCACTCTTTTCCTATCTTTAATAAATGTAAAAACGTGCTATGTTTTAAAAAAATAGTACATAAATAAATAAACTAATGAAGCACCTCAAGGTCCTACAAAAACAAGAACAATCTAAATCCAAAGCTGGGACAAGTAATGAAATCATAAAGATCAAAGAATAATGGACATGAGATTTTAAAAATTACAAAGAATCAATGAATTAACTGGTTCTTCAAAAGAGAAAACAAAATAGAAAAACCCCAGCCAATATTACCAAAAAAGGAAAGAAAAGACCCAAATAAATGTATTAGATATGAAAAGGTGAAATTACAATGCATACCACTGAAATCCAGATTAGTAATTATTTCAAAAACATGTACTCCAATAAACTGAAAATTCAGAAGAAATGGATAGTTCCTAGATACATATGAATTACCAAAACTGAAACAAGAAGATATAAAAACTCTGAATAATCCAATAACAGGCAATGAGACTAAAGGCATAATAAAACACCTACCACGAAGAAAAACCAATGACATGATGAATTCATCACTGAATTCTACAGCAACGTCAGGGAAGATCTAACACCAATTTTCCTCAAATTTTTTAATGAAATTGAAAGGGAAGGAGTACTCCCAAAGTCATTCCTGGAACCTAGCATGACTATAATTCCAAAACCAGACAAGAATCCAACAAAAAAAGAAAACCACAGGCCCATCTCTTTAATGAACATAGATGCAAAATGCTCAACAAGATTTTGGCAAATCATTGAAAAGATTCATTATGACCAAGTAGGTTTCATCCCAAGGATGAACGAATGGTTCAACACGCCCAAGTCAATAAGTATAATACAGAAACAGAAGGACAAAATTCATGTGATCTCCTTAAAAGCAAAAAAAGCCTTTGACAAAATCCAACATCCACTTATGAAGGAAAACCTGAAAACAGGTATTAAAGGACCTTATCTCATTCTGATAAAAGCCATTTATGAAAAACCTACTGAAACATCACATTAAATGGAGGAAAAACAAAAGCTTTTCTTCTAAAATCAGGAACAAGGACATCCACTATCACCATTCTTGTTCAATATAGTACTCGAAACATTAGCCAGATCAATCATGCAACACAAAGTAATAACAGAAATATGTACAGGAAAGGAAATCCAATCATCAGTATTTGAAGATGACATGATCCTTTATGTGGGAGACCAAAACACTGCACCAAAACAATCATCAAATAACCAAATTCAGTAATGCAGCAAGATAAAAATAAACACAAAAATCAATAGTGTTCCTATATAGCAATAATGAAGTCACTGAACAGCTGGGCACAGTGATGCATACCTGTAATCCCAGCACCCAGGAGGCTGAGGCATGAGGATTGCTGCAAGTTCGAGGTCAGCCTGGGCTACATAGCAAGACCCTGTCTCAAAAAATAACAACAACAACAAAATACTGACCTCATGAAGAAAGAAATTAGGAAAACAATACCACTCATAATAGCATCAAGAAAAACTAAATATTTGAGAATTAATCAAGGAAGCAAAAGACCTCTACAAGGAAAACTACAGTACTCTGAAAAAGGAGATCAAAGAGAACATCAGAAAATGGAAAGAGATCCCCTTTTCCTGGATAGGTAGAACCAATAATGTCAAAATGGCCATGCTTCCAAAACTGATATATAGATTTAATGCAATCCCAATCAAAATACCAACAGCTTTCTACCCAGAACTAAAAAAGAATCCTAAAATTCACATGGAACCAGAAGAGATCCAGAATAGCAAAACAAATCCAGGGCAACAAAAGCAAATTAGGAGGAATCACAATCCTGGATTTCAAATTATATTACAAAGCTCCAGTAATAAAAACAGCATGGTACTGGCAGGAAAACAGACCATGTGGCTCAATGGAACAGAATAAAGGATGCAGAAACACCCACGCATATTTAGCCATCAGTTCTTTGACAAAGGGACTGAAAACATATACTGGAGGAAAGACAACCTTTTTAACAAATGATGCTAGGAAAACTGGCTATGCAATATGCACATACAAAAAATTGAATCTGAGCCAGGCATGATGGCACATGCCTATAATCCCAGCACTCAGGAGGCTGAGGCAGGAGGATGGCCGTGAGTTCAAAGCCAGCCTGAACTACACAGCAAGACCCCGTCTCAAAAAAAAAAAAATTGAATCTAGTCCCCTCTCACCATGTACTAAACTAAAATAAAAATGGACCAAATGTCTAAATATTAAAACAGAAACATTTTTATCTGCTGGAAAATAAACTGTAGACTTTTGAAGACATAGGCATAAGCAATGACTTTCTGAATAGAACCCCAAGAAATAACATCAAAAAATCAACAAATGGGATTATATCAAACAAAATAGCCAAACACCAAAGGAAACAACTGAGTGAAGACACAAAGAATGGGAAAAAATTTTTTTTGCCAGCTAGCCCTTAGGCAAGGATTAATATCTACAATATACAAAGAATTTAAAAAATTAGACTCCCCCAAAATAAAAGACCCAATCAAAAAATGGGCACCTGAAATAGACACTTGTCAGAAGTAGTAGTATAAGTGGTCAATAAGCACAAGAAAAAATGTTCAACATCTCTGGCCATTAGAGAAATGCAAATTGAAACAACACTGAGATTCAATCTCATACCAGAAAGAATGTCTAATAATAATAAATGCAAGTGAGACTTTGGGGGAAAAGAACTCTTCTTTTGTTGGTGGGATTATAAACTAGTAAAACCACTAGGAAAATCAGTACGGAAATCTCTCATAAAAATAGGAATTCCATTTGACCCTGCTATTCCCTTTTTATGTGTCTCTCCAAAAGAGTTAGAAACAAAACATTACAGTGATACATCCATATCCATGTTTATAGCAGCAGAACTCGTAATAGTGAAATCTTGGAAGTGGCCTATATATGTCCATTGACAGATGAATGGATAAAGAAAATGTGTTATTTATACACAAGGGAGTACTATTCTGCAATAAAGAAGGGTAAATTTGAGTCATTTGTAGGAAAATGGATGTATTTTAAGACCATAATGTTAAGTGAAACAAATCGGATACACAAGCTTAAATATAGCAAGGTTTCTCTTACATGATAAACCCAAAGTACAAGTAATTTAAAAAAGCAAAATATCAGATAATAGGAAACAGGGAGATAACTTTTTCAAATGAGATGGTGGCCAAGAGAAGGAGGGAAGGCAAAGGGGAGAGGGGAACAGAGTGGAAGACAAAAAATTAGAATGTGTTATGTATATGTACCAACTCCCCATGGTGTACTACAAACATGTACTACTAAAAATAAAAATTAAAAAAATAAAATGAGCCAAGGAATGGAAAATATTAGAATTAGCAGAAGACAACAAAAAATTAATTATAACTCAATGTTTAAAAATTAAGACAGAACATTTGTAAGCCCCCATATTCAATTTCTACAGATGAAAACTACAGACCTGTGTTGAAAATCACTGGACGTATTTACAGTGGATTTGTCACTTCGGTAGTAAACTTGAAAGCACAGCAGTGAAAACTTAAATGAAAGAAGAACAACTTGTAGGGAAAGACCATGTGTAAGCTTTGGAAAACCTCAGGCAGGCTAATACACAAATATTTGGAATCTCCCCAAAAGAAAACTACCAGCAGAAAAAGTATTTGAAGAAATAATGGCTGAAAACTCGACAAAAACAGATCCAACAAGCTTAATGAACCCCAAGTACAAAAATTTTATATTTAAAAGCCAGCAAGATATGCGATAATCAAATGGCCCAAATACATTATGGACATTTCAGGTATGACTTTCAATGATCTTCAATAACATGGACAACTTCAATTAAGCAATTGAGTGTTTCTCAAACTAATAGTACAGGATCTAGAAATTTTCTCATCTGAAATCCAACTAGTTGCTGCTAGGTGGTCTTCATTGGTCTTTATAAGTCTACCGTCCATATAGAGATGTTACACAGAGAATTTAAAGTGGTGATCACTTTTTGTCCACAAGGTATACTATTCTATTTCATTCTAATCCATGTGAGTTCGGACACTTCTATTAGTTCCCACTTATCTTATCAAATTCATGTTGGCTAAACACTGAATTTACATGTCCTGTATAATACTATGTAGAAGAAGGTGGTGGAGATGTAAAGTTTGTTAATTCTAGTTTTTACCCATGTTTCCGCTTAATTCCATCAGTTGCTCTTCATATTCACAATAAAAATGTGGTCTCCAGTAGAGCTTTTCTAATGGGTGTTTGAACAATGACACACTGAGTTTTTTCCATGAGTCCCAGGCAAGTTTCTTCCTCCTCTCGTGGCCACTTTACAGGTGAGCTCGGTGAGAACATGAGGACTTTGTGTTCCTAGCTAGATGCTGGACTAAGGGACCGTGGACATTTTGTCTCTCTCCACTCTGATTGGCTTGGTCACCCCAGCTGACTGGCAGTCAGGTTTCTTCGTGGCAATCTGCACTGCAGCTTTTAAAAATATTTAACTGACAAAGAATTGTACACAGTCGAGGTGTATAATGTTATGATTTGATGTGTATATACATCGTGTAATGATTACGTTTGCAGATTTTTTGATTCTTCCTAACGAGGGCAAATAGAGCAGGACTTGTTTGCCATTTTTTAATGTTGACAGAGCAGCACAGCCTCCTGTTAATCCACCTACCGACTATAACTGTATTGAGATCTTTGTTTGCTCACATAAATATTCACTTCATTTGTCCTTTCTGTGCTATCAACGCATTAAACAGTCAGGAGACTTTTATCAGACTTCCTTTCATTATTGGAACGTTAAAGAATTTATCCTGATGCATGAAACGTAAAAACTGAACCTACGCAGCCCACAGCCTGCTGCCGCCCCAGGCCGTCTCCGACGGGACACTGCCGAGCTGGCCGTGCGCTTTCACAGAAGTGTCCTTCAGGAGCCCAAAGCGCAGCGGCAGTAACCGAGCAGCTCTTCCGCTGGCCACCAGGAGAAGGAGCAGTATAGCTGCCTGAGTGTGGCAGACATTATAACAGCAGAAAAACTTTCTACACCTTCAATTCAAAGTAAAACCCCAAAGAAAAAAATCCAAGTTTGAGTCAATCACAACTAAAGGAGACAGCCTCTCCCCAGACCTGGCTGCGGGCTCGGCGGGCACTGACCACTCTGTCACCTCTGCTCAACTACTCTCAAGACGATGCTGCATCAAAAGGATCAAATAATGTAAAAAAAAGAAAAGATTATGGAGTTAAAGGCTGATTTTTAGTACCATGAATCTCGTAGGAGGGACAAAATGAACCCAATGGAGAGAACCCACAAAGAAGTCACAGAACAATTTCAGGCCAAAAACTGAGAGCTGCTGAAGCAGGCAACTGCCTTGTCCAAGAGCCGAGAAGTCTGAGAAGTCAGGAGCTCTAACCCCTCTGTGACAGGCCACAGGCTGCTCCCCGCAACAGCAGATGGAGCCGTCCCGGGTTAGGTTGGAGACCTGGCTATTCTCCGGGAACTGCACGCTTTCTTAAGAAATCTCTGTCTTAGTACAGTTATCCCTCACTGTGCAATGCAGCGGGCTGAATGGAAACATCGGTGCTGTGCTATGACTGCATGCTTCAGTGTCTGGATGGCAGGCTTGCCTCTTCTCTCATCCTGCTCCTTCTACTCTTCTTCCTCCTCCTCCTCCTCCTCCTCTACCTCCTCCCTCTCCTCTCCCCCTTCCCCTGCTTCCCTCCCTCCTCCTCTCTCTTCCTCTTTCTCCACTTTAATACTACTCTTTTTTATTTTAAGTCTTGGCATTTAATATAAAGCAAACCCACACATTTTTCAACTTTCCATAAGTCTCTGAAAGGGAAAGAAGAAACTGTAAAGTTTGGTTTTCGGGGCTGGGGAATTAGGTCAAGTGGTACAGTGCTTGCCCAGCAAGCGCAAGGCTGTGAGTTTGATCCCCAGCAGCACCCCTCCCCTCTCAAAAAAATACTGGTGGTGTACACCTATAATCCCTGTCCTGGGGAGGCTGATGCAGGAAGATCACCATGAGTCTGAGGCCAGCCCGGGCTACATAGTGAGTTCAAGGTCAGCCATTATGGCCTCACTTTTCTGAGACCCTGTCTCAGAAAAACAATGTAACCTGAGTTAAAATTGTTTTGGGATGTTATGGTTTCTATCTAACCTCATGTGCTGACGGTGGGGCTTTTGGAAAGTACTAGAGGTGTGATACTTACCAGTTATAGTCTACTGATGTGTGTGTAACTAAATGTGATTCAGGAGGCAAAGACTGCCTCCCTCGATGCCCTCTCTGCTTCCCGCTGCCGGGCCAGGCCCTTCTGCCATGCTGCCCTGCCTTGGAGCCAGCTCACTGTGTACGGAAACCTCTACAAACTGTGAATCAAAATAAACCTCTCCTCCTTCAACTTGCGGGAGTCGGGTAGTTTGTCCCAGCTACAAGAAAGTAAGTAAGAGTTCTGGGAAGAGTTCTTTCAAGTTTAATACAGGATAAGATGTGATGGAATATTTCTACATCTAAATTTTATCCAGTCCTTACAAACACATGGCTTCCCATCATCATGAATTATCTCATGTCTAGTGAGATGTGATTTTTGAATAAAGCCCTCCGCATATTCACTGCATCAACAGGGTTTGTCACCACTATGAATTTTCTCATACTGAACGAAGTGTGAACCATGACTAAAGCTCTTCCCACAGTCCTTTCTCTGACAGGATTTCCCATCGATAAGAGTTCTCTAATGCGTAGTGAATTCTGAGTCATGAAGAAAGACCTTCTCACCATCTTTACAAGGCCACTCACCAGTATATATGAAGTTTTTGATGTCTAAAAAGGTGCGATAATTGACTAAAAGCCTTCCCACATTCCCTACATTGATAGGGATTTTCTCCAGTATGAGTTTTCTGAGGTCTACTCAGTCAGGAACCTTCACGAAAGCCCTTCCCACATTGGCTACATTGATAGGGTTTCTCTCAGTTAGAACGATGTGGTGTGACGTTGTGATCTGCAGCTAGTAGCCTTCCCACATCCCTCACGCTCACGAAGACTCTTGTTACTACGAACTCTCTGATGCAGCTCTTGAGAATTCTTATGAAAAGCCTCAGAACAACGTACCGCTGCTGGGTGCTGGCTAACAGTAGACACACATTTCCCTTGCTTGAATACTCCTCTTTAGTTCTCTGTTCACTTTGAATAGATCTTTGACGCTGGATCCACCAAATTCAAGGTTTTTGAATCTTTCCATCAAATGCCTGGCATCAAAAGCTTGGTAAATGAGTCCACGTTTCAAGTTAAACTAAAATGTCTAACATTTTCTACGATTAAAAAGACTCTTTAACGAACTATTGATCTGAGATGTGTTATTTAAGGTTAATGGACATCTGTCTTACACACTGTTAGGACAAAAAACACAAGAAGTTTTTAAAATCAGAACCTGGGACACCTGAATCTTAGAACTGATCCTTTCTGGGACAAGGTATTTATTTCTCCAACCAGAAACTATGCATGGCAGGAAGGAAGGGCCTCACAGAAGGTTGCATCCCTCCCAGAGAAAGCTGCATCCACGGCTGGTCAGATGCAGTGTAAAGGCCCGACTCTATTCCCTCATTTGGGGATAACTCTGATGGATCCCACCCCCGGATGTCCTTACAGCATCAGCTGGGGCCTCTCCTGAAGCTGTAGTGGGGTTCAAACTGTGCTCATGCCAACATAGGCCAGCTTCCTGTATGGAATACTCCATTAACTTCTCAGGCCCCGACCTAAGACTAATAAAAGACGAAAAATCCACACAAATAAAAGATGTATGTGTATCAGAGTTAAGACTTAGTAATAAGAAACTACAAAGTAATTTTAAAGGGCTATGACATATATACTCGAGTCTGTATCAAAATGAAAAAGTTTGGTAGTGCTCTAGGACACTCTATGATTAAAAACTATATAAATTCCATGATTAGAACCATAATATACAAACACAGGTGCTATCTCTAGAAGTCAGAAACTTTTATTCCACAAAAAGTGAAATGTATCATCTTGAAATTTCAAAGGAAAAAGAATTCTTCATTGAATGACATTTCAATCTGAATTCCACGCATCAGACAATCCACCAGTAATCACTGGTGAAGGAAAGGTGATACTTCTTCGCGGCCAGCCCTTATCGTCCACGGGATGAACCTCACAGCTCACCCCTAATTCCCCCCACTCCTTCCACCCCTCGCAGACATAAACCCTCTTCCTAGCTGCGTCCACTTTGCATCTTCACTCCCAAATGATCGAAGCATCCTACTGGGTCGTCTTCTGTAGCACAGTCTGCTTTTGGGGAATCACCCAAGGACCTGTAGCGGTTTTCTTATTAGATGACACACTGTTTTTGGTACTGAGGACTTGACTGCACCCAGGGTCTTTTACCCTGAGCTATGTCCCCAGCCCTTTGTAAGAAAAGATCTTGCTAAGTTGCCCAAACAGGTCTCAAACTTATGATCCTCCCGCTTCGGCCTCCCTGAATATTGGGGCTACAAGGTGAATTATCACAGCCGGTGATGACACATCACCTAATACTTCATTCACTTACTCCCCTAAAACTTACTGTGAGTCTGGAGTAAATTAAAGTCACTATATTTTAGCTAAAGAGTGAATAAATAAAGTATGAGTTACTCAACAAAGGAGAAACTTCTCAAAAAGCGAATACTTCATTACATAGTAAGACAGGCGTATGTATGTGTATATGACAATATTCACACAAATCTAAATGACAAAAAGAAGCTGGGAAAGGTTTAGACAAAATGAGCAGGTCAAAGGATTCTGGTCATAGGGAAAGAGAACACCTCCCTCCCTCTGTGGGAAGGAGAAGTAAGTTATTTCTCTCTCTCTCCCGGCCTGTGTCACTGGGGGACACTTCCCCACAAAAATATCTACGGTGCTGCTGCTCTAGGCAGATTAAAATCAAGATTTAACGATCTTATTTGTCCCTCTGCTACTGAATGCTCCCTGACCTGAGCAAGGTCTCTCTCTGTCGTTTCCCTGATCAGCATCTAAGGCTGTTTCTCTTGTTCCAATGAAGAATCACATCTGGTTTAAGAACAGAAAATCCTACTTAAGAAAGAAGAAAAGAAATAGGACTAAGCTCTGTGGGGGGAGGCAGAATTCAAATCAAGCTTTTTATCACTAAAGAAGAGAGACAAGTGTGACAACAAGAGGCACAGGTGAAGGCCTCTGAAGCACAGCGAGCAACAGAGATGCCTTTTCCATAACTAAAGTAAAGACCATCCCTTCCACACCAGGGAGCAGACATTCATACAACCCAGGACGACAAGGACAAAGGTGGAACTTCTGAAGTGCAGACACTGAGTTACTCAAGAGTAATTCCCTTACTGACGGAGGCCTGGTGGCTGTGGCTCTCCAGTGTCATGTCCTTGTGTGAGGCCCTCTGAGAAGAATCCACAGCCCCACCCCTCCAGAAAGATGTCTATGGTCACATCTGTTAATGCTACCATGCCCTCGGGAAAGCCAACACACAAATCTAGTGACGCTGACAACAGGCATTCAAGATGCAAAGTGATAAGAGATGATGTGGAATGGAGCAGACACAGGCTGGGGCTAGAGTCAGGATTCTTCCTCCTGCCACGGCAGGAACAAGCCTTCCCCAGAAGTAAGAACGTGAAGCCAATCAGCACTGCAAAACAGAGTTTCCAAACACACAGAACAACGCACATGCTTACAAAGAATAAGAAAACAAACTTACGGTCTCCCCTGATCTTATGGTTTATGTCTCAAATTACATTTCTAACTTTTGAAGTATAATTTATTCATGATATATTAATCTCCTGAAAATTGTTTCATAACTCTGTTAAAAATAGAAAACCACAAAAGTTTTTCTTTGTCATGATAAATATTTAATAAACATTTTATTGCTTGGCATATACATAATAGATGCTGTTTCCTAAAGCTTTAACTGGGAGCTGGGGATTTAGCTCAGCGGTTAGAGTGTTTGCCTTGCAAGCACAAGGCCCTGAGTTCGATTCCCAGCACCAAAAAAAAAAAAAGAAAAGAAAAAAGAAAACCCTAAGCTTTAACTGATTTAACCCTTAACCCTTCTTATACCTTAAATTTTTTTGTGACAAATACCTTGAATTTTTGACATTTAAGTTTTCCCATATTTCTCAAGGTCATCACAGATAAAATTCATTACCCAGTTCTCCCGCTGTGTCTAATTAATAAACACAGAGGAAAAGAGAATACTTTTCCTGTGCGCAGTCCTACCTGGTGACTCATCTTGGCCTTATCAGACTGTGGTTTTGTGTTCTTTGTTTGTTTGTTTGTTTGTTTATTTGGGTTTTTTTGGTGCTGGGGATCGAACTCAGGGCCTGGTGCTTGTGAGGCAGATACTCTGACTACTGAGCTAACTCTCAGCCCCCAGACTTGGCTTTATAAGGGGAAGCTTTAGTATGTCCCTCAAATAGGTTGACAGAACACTTGCTTAGCATCCAGGAGGCCCTGAGTTTGGTTCCCAACACCCCCGGCCTGCACACACAGAGAAGTGTCCGATAATCTGCCACCTGAGAGTGAAAGGACAGGCTGAGAGAAAGGGGGCTTAAGGAAGGTATGGGCCATGTGATCGGCACTCAGTACAGCAGCAGATCTGAGAACAGGCTCCCAGAAGACACCCTGGTAAGTATTTTCCAGATAATCGATAAAATGACAAGAGAATTCCAACCCACATGGGCCATAGCTTTTAGAACTTCAGGACTGACTTGATTTCTGGAAGGTTATTCCGAGGTGACAGAGCTGGATGGGAAAAAAAGAAGTCAGCAGAAGGCAGGCTCTTCTCAGATCTGTCCACTGATCACTGCAGAGAGAATGGTGTGTCTTCCCAGCCTCTCTCCAGCCCAACACTTACTGAGGAAGTTCTGAGAAATCACACACGTCTCAACTCAGTTCCAACCCAGGAACTGCCACAGCATGAAGGACACAATCATGCTTTAGCAAGGTCTGAATTCTAACCTCTCACAGGAAGCTCCTTAACACCCAAGTTTCTAAACTTTCATTTTTATCTGTTTCATTGTTTTCACTAACGAGTTCATCAGCATTCCATACTGAGAAGGAACGTGCGAGCAGAGCCACAGGAATGGTGCAAATGTCGCCACCTTCTTGGACATGGGTGTTATGCCTGAGACTCCCCAGGCTGTGGAGAGATGGACTGGCTTCTCCCGAAAAGAAAAAGATGTCCCACTTCTACTCAACTGGAGTTTTGAGTGCAACACAGCAAAAAAAAAAAAAAAAAAGAGAGAGAGAGAAAAGAAAAAGAAAGAAAGAAAAGCACAAATACTGAAAAGGAACAAATTAAGATCATAGATATAAGAATTTGCATAAAAATCTAGAAGAATGTACATACAGACTAGTAGTATAAGCAATCTTAACGAGGCTGCTGTATACAACATGATTTCTATAAAGCTAAAATGACCAAACAGAAAACAAAATGTTAAGCTACCCTATGTTATAAGTTAGAAGACAATTATAAGATGTCAATTCTCTCCAAAACTTTATCGATTTAACACAATTCCAATTTTTTAAAAAGTCTAGCAAAGTTTTGTGGAAACTGGCAAATTGGTTCTAGAATTCACATAGAAACACAAAATGCCCAGAACAGCTAAAGCAATCTAGAAGCAGAACAATGATTAAAAAAAAAAAACCTCCACATTATCAGATATAGACACGTAACTCCCAGGATGTAACCGTTATTAAGAGACTATGATTCTGGCATATGTTAATTTTAATGTGATAAAACCAGTAACAAAATATATACAACAAAAAAAAGCAGTAACTTGGAAACACTTCACAAGAGAATATCTAAATATCCATTAACATAAGAAAATGAAATCAACGTTATTGCCAGTAGGGAAATGTGCACTCACCAGAAGGGGTAAAATGAAAACATGAAAAGTTCCAACATTTCATGAGCATGTAAAGAAACAAACTCTTTTATACTGATAGAGTATAATTTAGTGCAACTATTTTGAAGAAGTCCTTAGCAGTATTCACAAAAGTCAATGTATTTTCTCCCTATGGCCCAGCAATTTCACTCCTATGTATAAACCCAATAAATGAATAATTATGTGTCCCCAAAAGACACCTAGTGAAATGTTCATCGTAACAGTATTTACAGTTGGCCCCAAATTGAAAACTGTGCAAATGCACATTATAATGGACTCATGCTATAGTCATGCACCAGAATGTTAAGAGCGACAAGAAAGAATTAGAGCACATAACAGCAAGCAATAATAGGAAGCCTACAAAAATGAACAGAAGTCAGAAGAGTACAGACTGTGTGATTCCATTCAATTACTATTAAAAGTAAGCAAGATCTATATTAGAAGTCAGGACAGGCGCCTGGGTAGTGGCTACTGTTGACAGAAAGAGCCTGGGCAAAGGTGTAGGAGAATCTGGACACTAGCAACGTCCTCCCGCAAACCCAGCCTCAAAGCTGATTACCAAGGTGTGTAAGGTTTGTAAAAATGTAACAGGTGAGTGGGCCAAAGTAGTCCAGGTTCTCGTGTAGGGCAAGGAAAAGAACTGCCACGCATACATCTCCTAGTAAGTAGTAAGTACCTACGTTTACTGAAGATCACCAGATGGTAGCAGGAACAGGCAGAAGGAAGAGGAACCTTTGCAGAGACTTCAACACAACTCAGGCTTCCAGTATCTAAACACTCAGACGCTTCCAACCTCAGGTGCCTCGCATGTGGTCAGACACCCTTGACCAGGTGCCTCCCATTTCGTCTTTCACTGGTGTTGGGCCTAATGATCTGCTGCTGCGGGCATCACGACCTCAACCAGAGCGGTGCTGAGCCACAGCTGAACGAAGGGAAGGGGGCAGCTCACTCCATTTCCCTACTTCTGACCATCAAAAACACATCAAGTAATATGTGGACACTTTCCTGCAATATGCGTATACTTGAAAAAAAACTGAAAACGCTGATCACTGTGGAATAAAATTAGAAATCTACAGCTGAAGGAAAACTAGAAATGCAAAATATGTGGAAATTGAATATAATACCCTTAAACACAAAGCATAGCAAAATCGGCAATACATATTAAAAACTGGTGATGACACTTAAGCATTCATTATCTGTATGTGTTGAACACACTTAGAACTTTCAAAACAAGAGACATCCAGGAACAACCTGCATTCCACAGAGAGGTTCGGCCCAACCTGAATTCTCCGCAGCACAGAACGGAGCACTGGCCCTATTTACATGGTGGTGACCGGTCACGCACCTCCAAGTCACAACCTCAGTGCTTTAAGGCAGGTCACATCTCAACTGGCCAGGCCCTGCATCTTCCTGACTGCACAAGTCGAGGCCCCGCCCCCAGCTACAGGTAGGCTGGCTGTGCCCTTTCTGCCCCCTCTTCCTCACACAGTCATGCAGACAAGTCCTCGAGGCGCCAACACTTCGATCCAGGACAGTCACCTTCACGACCACACCCTCGCCCTTCAGGTCCTAACCTGCAAGCCCGGTTCCAGCGCAGGACACCTCTGGCTGGAACTTCCTTCTGGTACCTCTAACCCTCAGGTAACCCGCGGCTGCAGGGAGCGTCAGGCAGAAGCAGGCTGGGAGTGGGGCCTGTTGGGAACGGAAGTGCTGAGCTGGCGGCCTGTTCCCGGGCCGGACGAGAAACCTCAGGGGCACACCTGTGGGTGGTCGTGTTAGGTGCAGAGGAAGACCAGGCGTGGTGATGTGGTGCGCACCTGTAATACCAGCATTCTGGGCAGCTGAGGCAGGAGGATTGCAGGTTTGAGCCAAGTTTGGCCATTTTAATGACTTATGAGACCCTGTTTCAAAATTTAAAAAAAAAAAAAAAGGTTGCAGATGTAGCTTGAAGGCCCAGAGTTCAATTCCCAGTACTGAAGAAAACAACAACTAAGAAGTAGACTTGGCAATGAAACTGTTAGAAGAGACAATCCTTGTATATTGAGTCAATCCATCAGTAAGATTTCACAATTATATATTCACCGAACTGCAGAGTTGCAATACTTGAAGCAAATATTGACAAAATTGAAGTGTATAAGCAGATCTACATTAATAGTTGGAAATGTCAATACCCCACTTTCAGTAATAGAGCAATAGAGATGATAGATAAAGAAATAATGGGATTGAACAACACTACAGACCAATTATATAGAACACTTGCCAGAACGACAGGAGAACAGAAGTTTTTCTCACAGGCATATAGACTTTTTTTTTTTTTTTTTGGTGCCGGGGATCAAACTCGGGACCTTGTGCTTGCCAGGCAAGCACTGTAACCACTGAGCTAAATCCCCAGCCCCTACATAGACTATTATCCAGGATAAAACACATATTAAGCTACAAACCAAGTCCTAATAAATTTAAAAATATAATCATAGAAAATATGTTTCCTGATCACTGTGGAATAAAATTAGAAATCTACAGCTGAAGGAAAACTAAAAATACAAAATATGTGGAAATTGAATGAAATGCCTTTAAACAACCAATGGGTCAAGAAGAAATTATGAAATTATGAGGAAAAATTACAGTGTATCTGGACACAAAAATAAAAAGACAGCATACCAAAAAATATGAGATACCCTGAAGATAAGAGGGGAAACTTACAGCTCTAAATGGTTGTACTAAAAAGAAGAACTCAAATCAACAACTTATCTTTAAATCTCAGAGAGAAAACAAACCAAACACAAAGCTAGCAGAAGGGAGTAAATAATACAGACTTAAGCAGAAATAAATAAAATAGAAAGTAGGAAATAAGTACCAAGCACCAGTAATCAAACAGTACAATACTGTCACTGGAGACCTATAGGCCAGGGCTGGGGATTTAGCTCAGCGGTTAGACTGCTTGCTTTGTAAGCACAAGGGCCTGAGTTTGATCCCCAGCACCAAAAAGAAAAAGAAAAAAATAAAAAGAGAGACCTATGGACCAATGGGTTGGCATAAAGACACCAAAATTAAACTCTTTTTTGTATGGTCAAATGATTTTCAACAAGGACATCAAGACCATTAACAGTAGGACAAGCTTTCCAATGAATAGTGTCTGGAAAACTGGGTATCCGCATGGAAAGGATGAAGTTGGACATTATCTTACACTCTACACACAAATGAACTCAAAATACTTTTCTTCTTTTAATTTATTTGAAAGGTATGAGCTAGAGCTTTAAAACCCGAAGTATAGAGATGGACGGAGGGAAGGTGATGAGGAAGTAAAAAGGATTAAGATGCACTATGTCTAGGTACCGACTCCTCAAGTGAATGTATTCGTCATGTATCATACACATGTACTACTAATAAAATGGGACAGAGTCTATGGGA
>PVJO010028395.1:0-18150 GCA_004026905.1 Hystrix cristata
CTTACTTGGAGGTTACATCCCTAGAAGTTCACTGGACTAGTTGATTCTACTGTCCTTCCTGGTTTAGTGTAGGCACCAAGTAAAATATCATATAAGAAATAATTCTCAATTAATATCGTGCAACTTCTGTACCATGCATTGAACAATGCTATTATTTGCTCTTATTATTTATCAAGCATGCTCTTGAGACAATCTTTCTATTTTCAGAAACAATTAAAAGATGTATATATCTAATTGGAACTTTGTAAGTGATGGCCTGGGGTATTTATTCAAGGAATAAGCATTTACTGAGAAAACAACATTCACAATACTTCATATTTGACACAGTATATCTTACCAACCTATAAAAATTCCTAACTTTTCACACAGAACAATTAAATTTTTATTTCAGTTGGATTCAGTCAACAGGTCTGGTTGGACAGTACTAACATTTGTCATTTATGGTGTCTGTCCATTCATGAACATGCTTAATTTAACCACCTTTGTTTTTCTACATTATTTTATGTAACTACTTGGTAGAACCTTTCTAATTTTTCATGAAATTTCTCTCTGGATAATTTATATTTTTAAGATGTAGCAACACTCATCTTTCAAAAATTTCACTTATGACTGGTTTATGAATATTATGTAGTGCTTTTCATAAATTAACATCTGTGTAATCAGTCACAACTAATTTTACGTATTAGTTAATTTACTTGGATTTTACACTTATATGACACCATCATTTAAAACATTTTATCTGTTATACTTCATTTCCCATAAATTTTGCATCTTACTTCTTTTCCTGACAATATTCCATTAGCCTGGACCACCAGTGAAATATCTGGTATAAATGGTCAGTTGGGGCACTTTTTCCCATTCTTGCTTTTAACACTGAATAACAAAATGTGATGTTTGCTTTAGAATTTTATAAATGCTCTTTATGGGATTTCGACAGTTTCTTCCTGCTCCTAATTTAATAAGAATTGTTTTTGTCATTTATTTGCAAATCACAGAAACATTATAACCATATTTGTATTTTTCCCAATTTATTTTAATTATCTTTTTTCCAAACACTGCACTGAATTATACTGCACAACCTAAATTTAGACATGATATAACCTCCTTAAAATATGTCTCAATTTGAATACGACATGAAAGTTTCATTCAGTAAGAACAGTGGTGTGTGAAGTCTTCCTTGTGATGGCCCTGCCAGCTGTGAGCACCAAAGATGAATTACTCTCAAAAAGTGAATTGAAATCCCCAGCACCAAAGGGAAAGGAAAAGTGAATTTAAGAAAGGGGAAAGGAAAAAAATGGGAAAATATTAAAAAAAAAAAAACCTGCTGCAAATAGGGAAGGGGGAGCCAAAGGAAGGGGTGGGGAAACCAAGATACATCATGTACAGGTACAAAATACCTGTTCTATGATGAATGTGATCACTATGTGTACAATGTACCAAATGTTCTTGGTAAAAATATATAAATAAATCAATAAATAAAAAAGATTCCCATTTTCACACTTCTGAAGAACCTTGAATCAGTGAATATTACTATACTGTTGAATGCTTACAAATTTCTCCAGTGATAAGGTTGGTCACCATAAAAATATTATACCATACATCAATTTTGTAAATAGATACGGTATTATGGAGAGTTCTCACATTTGTGTTGGGATAGTTTTGCCAACTATTATCCTATAAATTTGTAAATTTCATATAAGTTTCTATAAAGACTATTGTGAAATTATTTATAATACATTTTCATATGAAATATATTCTATGATCTGTATTGCTATTTTATATTTTTGCAAATTTCTCTTCTTGATCCTATTGAAAGCTACCCATTTAATTTTTGTTGCTACAGTGAACTTTATCCTTGTTTATATTTTCTAGGTTTTTCTTAAATTTTCTGTCATATTACTCTTTATTTTCCTTTTTTGTCAGTAGAAGAGATTGAACTGAGGACATCCTGACTGACCTACATAACCAGCTCTATGTTTATTTTCTAGTTTTTGGACAAGATCTTAGTAACTGAGTTGCCCATGATGTGCTCAAATTTATAATCCTCCTCCATCAACCTTCCTGTTTGCATTCAGTTAGCTCTTCTTTCTAGTTTGGGATGAACACTTCAAATTCAGAAGTTCAGCCTCACTCTAAGCACACATGATAGCATATATTGTACACATTTCCTGGAAAGATAGTTTTAGCCTTAAGCCAAAATATTTCATAAGTAATATTTTAAGCATAAGACCCTTGTAATTGGGTGTAATGTCTTCTACAAACTCCAGGGTGCTGAGTGACATATTGCTTAACACGAATCTTGTAAGAATTCATGTTGCTGGGTACATTGTTCTCCTTGAGTGTACATAGCATGACACAAATCAAAGCCTTTTCCCTCTTTGAATAAAAATATACACACAAATTGTGTAAATGTTTGAGTATGTGTTACTCCTTACTGCAAATCTCTGTACTTCACAACTAATTATACTAAATATGCTGTAAATTTTATCCCCATATCAGTCACCAAAAAAACTAGAACATCACCATTTAGTACCATAAATTCAGGGATTGCAAGCCTGAAAATGGTCATATGCAAGAATCTTCACTGTTGGATTTCTACACCTTTTCTACACCACATCCAAATCTCATCATTGTAGTGAATTTCCTGGAGTACAAAGTGTGAATCTGCCACTTTTGCCACTTCTGCTTAATCCCACAAGAATTAATGCCACCGATCAGATCTAACATGACATTACTGCGCCTGCCATGGGAAGCAGTCCAGGCTCCCTCACAAAAATGTAGACGACAACATTTATGAATCACGTGGGTCCGTGTGTAGATCACTATTGAAGCTCTGCGGCTCCAACTTCAGTTCACGTCTTTCTATTTTGTCTCCCCTGCTCGCCTGTAATGACAGGACAGCAGAGCGTGCAATCCGCTGGCTGAGAACGTGCTGCGCCCGCACCGTGCTGTATAGCAGAGACACGCCTGCCTCTTAAGCAGAACCGGCATTTCTGGGCAACCGGTCTGTTTGAAGAACATTGTTTCAAGAACTTGCTAAGAACGGAGAAGGCAAAACTCTGCACAATCCATGTTTCAGTGTGACTTAGATGTAGTTTCGAAGACAAACAGCAGGTACAGAATGCTGCGTGTTAAAAGCCATAATGAAGGCAAAAATTAGACAATACAGGATGGAGAGAAAAGGTCTCCTTTTAAAATGATGCTTTAGTGGGTCTACAAAAATGACTCCAACAGTGAAATTCAAGGAACACAAAGGGTGATTTTTTCAAAGAGAAATAATATAGAGAATAGTAAATTACAAACTGAAGAAACAAAAAACTTACCTTACTCTCTTCTTGATATTTTCCCCTTTCAGTCTGGAGTGAAAAATACAGAAACCAGGCAAGGAATTTGTGCATAAGGCATACTCTTACCCGTTTCATTGGAAATCTCATTCTCTGGGCAAGGCGTGCAGTCAAAACAACAGGCAGGTTTTCCCTCCTGAGTGGATTTCCTAAATCCAGGATCGCAACTCTCACTACACACAGACTGGGGAGTCTGAGGAAATAAGAAATGTGTTCGTATCTTCTAGAAATTTTACCTAATCCAACATAATTAGAGTCATAAACTTAATTTCTCACTGAGCATAAATGTACTTAATCAATAGGAATCTATGTTCATTGAATGATATGAAATATATAACATTTTACAAAAACAGGGTTAAATAAATGCATGACTATAACATTCATCTCTAGATTGCTCAATAGGAAAACTCTTTAAATGGGAAGCCAGTTGCTATATGCGGCCACGTCCTGAGTGGTGCCAGTGACATGAAACCCAACCAGGATCTTGGTTATTTACATACAACGCTGTGTCCTACAACCAACGCACCTCTCTGGTTCCCGAGGCCCACTCTATCATCTCCTCGGATAAAGATAATCGCTGGTCATGTGGAGCGTGGGAGGAAAACTCTCCGACTTTTCCTCTAAGTCTCAGACCATGTGGAAAGTTCCAAAAGTTGAGAATGTCATACTCCGCATCCAGTTTTCTTTTCTCATCCAGATGCACTTGTTCTCCAGCAGGATTTCTGTATTGGACGTTCTTCAGAAAGGGGTGCAGCTAGAAGAGATTATACTGTGTTATACTGTGACTGAGTCCCATTTTAAGACAAAATCTAAGAATTGAAGAAAGCTCCCATCACTAATACCTGCCTAATTAGTAAGGTGCAGTACAGACCATCCAATAAAGTAGGAAGCTTAAAGCCTACGGAGAACTGAAATATCAAAATGTTTCTAGAATTTCAGTGAGTAGCCACAGAAAGTGCTCCAAAAAGAGCATTTAAATACAGTACAGGGAAGTGAGGCCAAATTCGCTGTTAAATCAGTCTTCACACGCCTTTGGTTTTCCTTGATGAGTCCCAGAGCATTTATCTGCAAAGTGAGTTTATGTGTACCAAGGGCAGTTTCAGAATTAAACGGAAAACTTACAAAATGTACTACTCTTGGGCTTAGCATAATTTTTGTACGTAAGAACTCCATCTTTTCTGGTTGTTTTTAAAAAAACTTCATGGCAAATATTTAGTTTTAATTGACAAGAATTTATTGGCTTTATATCTATTGGGAAACATACAGGTGTGTCCTAATTTTAAATACATCTTTTAGCCATTGATTCAAAAGATTTTGGAGGACCAACCTATGTTCTTGTTCATGCTTGTTAAAGAAAAACATAGAATCTTGAACTTTGGCTGAAAATATAGAACCACTTTTGGAACTGTAGTGAGTGTGGTTTGTTTTGTACACTTGAATTGAAATTAAGGTGACATCCTTTGGATCAAAAATCAAACATCTCCACTCTTTTCTCTTGGCCCACTAGTGTCTGGGTGTGTATTTATGTGTGTGTGTGTGTGGGGATATCGTTGAGGGTGTGTTGGTGTCTGTGTCTGTGTCTGCATGTATATCTCTGTCCAGCTGTGTGCGGTTCATTCATTTGGGGTTTGTTTGTTTCTCTGTTTCTTGTGCTGCACATGGAACCTACAGCCTCATGCGTGAGAGGCAGTCACTCCCAGTTAGCCACATTCACAGCACCGGCTCCTTGCTCTACACGGGCATTTCCACACAGGTCTAGGTCTGTCTCCTCAATGATAAAGCAAAGGAATCTCTTGTTAAGCTACATGGCTGGAGCACCTATGGAATTAATTAAGAAAGGCCGTTCGATTTCCAGACATGTCCCACAATGGAAAGGCATTACCTTCCAGGGGGAAAACACTAGCCCTTCTGCATTTTCCATCGCTTGCATTGGAAGGTGTTGAAGAAGCAGATCATGGAGGGCGTGAGCCACAGCATACACGGCATTGTATATATTGTAGTCCTCATCAGTCATGGTCATTTCAAATTCATTCCTAGACAGCCAGGCCA
The DNA here is from genome assembly GCA_004026905.1 of Hystrix cristata. Lineage (NCBI taxonomy): Eukaryota > Metazoa > Chordata > Mammalia > Rodentia > Hystricidae > Hystrix > Hystrix cristata. Next base: position 5,394 of record PVJO010028395.1, read on the forward strand.
GAGAGGCATTCGCTGGACAGTTTTTGAGTGTACAGTCAGCATCTGAGAGTGAGCACTCGAACTTCAGCACCCAAAGAAGAGTGAGGAAAGAGTCTTCTGGGTATTTGGAAGGATTAGCTGTCTGGATAAAATTGTTCAAACCAGAAATCCTCTCATGGTGGTGTGAAAAAATGAGACTCCCATGAAAAAAGTCAAGTACGAAATCTTTTCCAGTAATGGCTGCAAGTTTTTCTGAGTTTGTGACAAAGACCTTCCATGTCATCGAAAGTTTTAGGCTGTAAAATCCCATATCAGATGCACCATCGCGTCCACAGTACATGATAACCACGTTGGCTGCCGATGTCCCCATGGACAGTGATTTAATTGGCACTGGTCGTGAGAGATATAACCCAGCAGAAGTTGGGATCATTTTCACAAATGCGAGACAGACTCTGTTCCTGTCCATCTCTCTTCTCAAATCTGAGAGGAACTGAAGACCATTCTGATCCTCTGGGATGACCAGTCCCACCCAGGTCCATTTGAAATGAAGCATCAAGGAGACCATGCCGAGGGCCAAGGATGTGTCCTCCCTGGCCATCTGATAGAGAAAAGCAAACTGGTCATTGTCACTGAGTACAGAATCAAAAGAGCCAAAGGCAAGCTACAAGGAAAGAAAATTGGAAGAAATATGAGAATGAGGTTGGCATAAAGCCCAATCTCACACTTTAAGTGTTTTGTGGTGATAGAAGGAGCTATTCCTTCACCCCATCTTTCTAATAATCTCAATCCCTAAAGAGCTTTTAAGGAAAATAACTAATAAGCCCCAGCACTGACCCTCATGAGAGGTAGAAGCAAAGAAGTCCCATTCACCCCATCCACACTGACACCACTACCACCTCCAGGTGTTAAATGACTTGTACAGGACACAGGAAGAGAGAAGACTCCTGTGATCAGCATACTCCCCCCGCCAGCCCACCAGCATGAGAGGGAGGAAGAGAGAGTCCATGCACACCGCGCACCTCTGCCAGGGCTGCAGGCGCAGGCTTCACGTGATTTGTGCAGGAGGCAGCGGAGAGAAGCTGAACTACCAAATCCTAGTCAGCTCTACTCCTGTGTTCTCCACAGCCCAGGGTAGTGGGGGTAAAAACCAAATAAATGACCTAACCAATATGAGACCAACAACCAGGACGAGTTTCACTCCGTGACTAAGGTGTTAGCCTACTACAGACAGCAAGTGAGGGCGGCCTTGGGAATCAGGCTTGAAGAAGGGGAGCTGAACAAGGATCTTTCAGGATTCTTTGGGATGCTCAGAATCAGTCCAGCAGGATCACAGGACTGGTGTTCTGTGGTGTGGGTGGACCTGAAAGAGCTGGCATTTAGCCCCATGGTGTGTTTGAGCTCTTGCACTGCTGCCAATAACCAGGAGAAATTAGTGGACTGCCTTACTATAGGTCAATACCTAGACGGACTGAGTCGTCACTAAAACTATAGCCCTCCTTGCTCTGGTGAAGGGGAGTCCACAAGTGGCTGTCAGGGTTTGTCAGTGTCCAGTTAATATTTGAAACCATTGTTGTCAGTGACTTTACTACTATAGACAAGGTGACATAGTTGTTGCTGTCAATTGTTCTTCTCTGCATGCTGATATTTGGATCACCTAGAGATCAGAAACAATACTGTGGCTCACACCAGAAGAACTGGGTGCTGAGCCAAAGAAGTCACAAACCTAACCACAAAACACAAACAAACAAAAAATAGATACATGAAAAGACAAGGCAACAAAATGCCTCCCCAAACTGCCATCTCCTCAGAAAAAACTCTCTGGGGGGCATTTCAGGGGAAGAAATAAAAGCCAAACAGAAGAAAGTTCTGAAAGAGTTTCAGTGGAAATAAAATACATCCATAAGGTGACTGGCAAATTTAAAAAAGATATAACTAAACAGACGATAACGCTAATGAAACAAATGATTAGTAAGTCTAGAGAAGACACGAATAAAATCTAGTGATGCTAAAGAAAGGGAGATAAAAACATGAGTGCCCAGCATAGAAAAGAAGGAAAGCCCATAAAAAGTTCCTTTTTTTTTTTTTTTTTTGTGCTGGGCATTGAACTCAGGTCCTTGCACTTGCTGGGCAAGTGCTCTACCACTTGAGCTAAATCGACAACCCCAAAAAGTTCTAAAGAGAAATCAGGGAAAGTAAAAATATGATTGGAAGTATGGGCAACAGAAGTGGCCAGTGTGAAGACAGAGTGTCAGATCCAGAGGACATGGCTGTAGCCAATGACCAATTAATGAAAGATACCTTAAAAACAACAGGGGAATATGAAAAATGACTAACGACATTTGCTACATTTGCCAACATTTGCTAGATGACTCAAAGAAGACTAATATAAAACTAAATGGCATTAACAAAAAGTCAGAAGACAGCACAAACTTTATGGACATGGAAAAATATTTCACATACAGATAATTGAGGTATACACATAGAACCCAGAATAGCCATAGTAAGAATACAACCACTCCCTGCTACATAATACCAGAAACCAAACCCAGGAACAGAATCTTAAAGATTGCTAGAGAAAATCAACGAATTACCTACAAAGGAAAATCTATCAAAATTACAACAGATTTCTCAACACAAACCTTAAAGTCTAGGAGAGCTTAGAATGAAGTGTTTCAAATGCTAAAAGAAAACAACTTCCAACCAAGACTGTTAAATCCTGCAAAATTATCTTTCAAAATTTATGGAGAAATAAGATATTTCCATGATAAAGGGAACCTAAAAAATTCATGACTATTAGACCAACACTCCAAAAAATTCTCAAGGATATCCTAGAAGGAGACAATGAGACTAACAGTGACAGAAAGTCCAGTAAAATGAAGGCATCGGGTAGGGCTAGCAACTAAATAGAAGAGAAAGAAAGCAAAATAGCAACAGAACAATAATACAATGACAGGAATAAGTCAATACCTATCAATTATAAATATTAATGTAAATGTACTCAATTCGATCAATAGACAGATTAATTGATCAAGAAACAAAACCCAGTGGTATGCGGTATACAAGAACCACGTTTAACACAAAAAGAAATTCATAAACTAAAATTACAAAGTGGAAAATAATATCATATGGAATGGGAAGCCAAAAGCAAGCAGGAGTAGTTATACTAGTCTCAAAGTGTACTTCAAGCCAAATCTGATGAAAAGAGAGAAAGGCACTATACATTAGATAATGGAACTATTCAAAAGGAAAAGATAACAATTGTGAACACATATGCTCTAAAGCACAGTGCAACCAATTTCATAAAACAAAAATTAATAGATAGATCCACAGATGTTTAATCAGATAAACATCAATATTATTATGGGGAATCTCAATACTCAACTATTACAAGTAGACAGATCTCCTAAACAAAAAAAAATCAAAGAAATATCAAAATTGAAACCAATTTTTGAACGAATGGACTTCATAAATAGAAACAGCATGTTCCACCCCAAAACAATGGAATAAACATTCCTTTCAGCAACACATAGTACCTTCTGCAAAATATACCACATACTAGCTAACACAGCAAGCTGAAGTTATTGGATAAGAATCAAAATTTTACCATGTATGTTATCAGTCCACAGTGTAATAAAACTGGAAATCAATAGCAAAGAAAGTATGCAAACATATGTAAACTAAGCAACACACTCTTGAATAAGCAGTGAGTCACAGAGGAAGTTAAGGAAGAAGTAAGACCGCTTCTACAGTTAAGTGATAATGACAATAAAACATACTAGAACTTGTAGGGCAAAATGAAAGCAGTCCTATGAGGAAAGTGTATAGCAGAGAATGCCCACACCATAAAAACAGAACGAACCCAAATAAATAACCAAATGATGTATCTCAAGGTCTTAGAAAAACAAAACAAAACAAAACAAATCCAAATTCAGAGCTTGTAAAAGGAAGGAATTTATAAACATCAGAGAAGAAATCAATGAAGCGGAGACCAAAGAAACAATAGAAAAGAAAAAGAGGAAAGATAGAAAAAATGGAAAAAAGCTGTCATAAATAAGGAGGGAAGGAGGAGTTGAAGGCAGGGGAGTGAAAGAGGAGAAAAGAAAATAAAAATATAACATATGCAGGAACAGAATCCCTATGATGAATATGATCATGATGTATATCTAAAAATATATAAATAGTACAAAGAATCAGTGAATTGAAGTGATGGTTCTTTGAAAGAATAAACAAAATAGACAAACCCTTAACCAAATTTACAAAAAAGGAAAAAAAATCAATTCAATTAGAAATGAAAAAGTTGAGTCCACAAGGACACCAAAAAAATCCAGAAAATTATTAGCAACTACTTCACAAACATGTTTGCCAAATATCGGAGAACTGAGAAGAAATGGAGAAATTGCTACATACATATGAATTACCAAAACCGAACCAAGAAGACTTAGAAATTTTGAACAATCCTATATCAGGTGATGAAATTTAAGCAGTAATAAAGGAAAACTACCAACAAAGAAAAACCCAGGGATTCACAGCTAAATTCTACAAGAACTTCAGGGAAGATCTAAAACCAACACTCCTCAAATTCTTTAATAAAATTGAGAGAGAAGGAGTACTTCTAAATCTCTCTCAGGAGCTACCATTATGCTGATCCCTAACCCAGACAAGAATCCCTGTAAAAAAGAGAACTATAGGCCAGTCTCTCTAATGACCATGGTTGCAAAAATAATTAGCAAAATATTGGCAAACAGAATGCAACAATTCAGAATGATCACATGCAAGTATGATTCAACACAAGCAAATCAATAAAAATATAAAAATAGAAATTCCATTTGACCCAGGTAACCACTTCTAGTTATCTCCACAAAAGAGTAAAAATCATATTACATGGATATATGCATCCCATGTTTATAGCATCACAATTTTTAATTGTTGGATCTGGGAAATAGTGTATATGTCCATCAAATGATAAATGAATAAAGTGTGATATTGATACACAATGGGATTTTACTCGGACATAAAAAAGATAAACTTGAGGCATTTGTAGGTTAATGGGTGAAATCTGAGAACATAATGTTAAGTGAAATAAATCAGACACACAAGGTTAAATATAGCATTTCTTTTATATGAGAAACTCACAATATACAAGTATGCAAATAAAGAGCAAAAAGGAAGATGGATAACTAGGAAGCAAGGAGAAATTCAAATAATTAACCAAATTACCTATTCTATTGTTTCAAAAATATTTGATACACATGCTAATTTGTTTCATTTCTACAACTAGCTTCTCTTAAAGTTATGTGCTAATATCTGTTTCTTCTTTGTAAGAGAGAATCTCTTTGTGTATTTCTTACATGCTGAGTAATTTGAAGATAATATACAGTTTAGCTATTGTCGTTCTCTTATTATTTTGTCATGAATTTTTTAATAAAATAAAAAATGAACTTGAAAATAAAATAACAACTAAGACTTAGAGATCCATGAAAATCCTTTTTCTGCTTTCCACTCTACCTCTGATGACAACCAAATATATGTGACCATGAAGTCCCTCTATATTATCACTTTGCTCTCATACACTTTGAGAGATGCACAAACCACATCTGCTCCTTTAACCTTCTTCAGGCACCTGAAAAGGGCACCAGATGAGACCCATGGTTTAATTTATCCCCAGCTACCCACCTCTCACCTGCGGAAATTTGTAAACTCTGAGCAGCATTCCGACCTGGGCCGAAGCTGTTCCCATAAGGACAGCTATGGACTTGCTCTCTCTCTGACAGCTGTAATTGGGGATCTCATCCTGTCCGTTGAGCAAAAGGAGGGAGCTCTCCAATGTCCTCCAGTGGCTGTGCATGATATTATGGAACTCATATCCCAGAGATGTGTTGGGTAGAAGATGAGGATTCCTGTTGATCTCTTCAATGGCGAAAATGAAGGCCAAGACATAATGGTAGTTACTGAAAGTCATCCTGTAGAGAAAGCATAGAGGTCTTTAGAGAAAAGACTCAACCTACGATGACTTGATAATCCAGTTCAATCCTTACTGTGAACGAAAAGTGTGATCCCCCAAATTCACATGCTGATGCCACAAGACTTCATATCATGCCATGAGAAGGTTGGTTTTGGAGAGGTAATTCGGACTGAGTCAAATCTTGAAGGTGGGTATCGCACTGATGAGATTATGGTCCTCATAAGAGACCAAACGTGCCTGCCTCATCTTTTGCCCTGTGAGGACACACTAATAAGCCTGCCATTCACACACTAGGAAGCAGGCGTTTTCTTAACCTGCTTGGGTGCCACACCTGTTAAATGTACACAATTGTTATTTAAGTCATCGAGTTTGCAGCACAGTATTACACATTATAAAAATCTCATTCAGAATGAACATTGAGTTAATTTAATCTATCTTTGAAAGAACAGACTCCTCTAAGCTCTTAGAATTTATACCTAAAAGAACCAACACAGCTTGATCTCTGTAAGGACCCTGCTTCATTTAATACACACAGAGAAAAAGCTTTTCATTTTCAACAGAACTGTAGAGAATGGAAAACAGATTATATTCAGGTGGAATTTGTAAACGCTTTTTTGTGTTAAGAGCTAAAATGAGTACAGATATGTGCACATCATTCGATGCTTTATATAAAGCAACAATTTTATGTGAATTTGGAGATACCAATAGAAAAGGAGACTAACACTAAATGAGGGATCTCAGATAATCAGAGAAAAGTAACATATGCAGTGTAAATATATTGCAGCAGAAAGCTGGCGATTAAGTCACCTAGCCTTTGACCCCATCAAAATTATGCATCTGCAGCCATCAAAAACCAGAAAACTCAGATCAGCTTCAGAGCTACAAAGGAGAAAGAGTTTTGTAAAGGTGAGAACATTTAGGTGAAAAAGAAAGGATTGGCCTGATTGGAATTCTAGGGCATCTAAGAGATGTGGCATTATAATGAATAAAACCTAACATTCTTATTTTATTGTAAAAAGTATAAAAATTATGTCAATAAAAATGTATATTGTACTTTATAAACACAATGGAGTATTGCTCAAACACAAAGAAGATATGAAATCCTATCATTTTCAGCAAAATAGACAGTACTGGGTGACTTTATGTTAAAGGAAATGAGCCAGATACAGAAATAGAAACACTACATATTCTTGTTAGATATGGAAGCCAATCATCTCAACTGAGAGTGGGGTGGTGATGAGTAGACATTGGAAGGGAAAGGAAGGTGGAAAACTGGAAGTAAACTTGAATAGTGCATGCCATTTGCATGTGTATAAACGTCACACTGAGCTCCGTTAATGTGCACAATTATTAAAAGCTATTTTATGAAATTTAAAACTAATGTTTGCAACAATACTTATGTTGTCACTACCAATATTTATAATATACAATATACAGGGGTTATGCATTAGGAAATTTACCAATAAAATAAGAATAAAGAAAATAATTTTATTAGCATCAAAATAATTTAGTATTGTTCTGGACTTTCTAGCCAATAAACTAAACACACAATGAAACAGGAGGCAAAAAAAAAAAAAAAAACAAGAACAAAAACAAAAAACAAAAACTTGAAGACAGGAGGCATTAGTATCCTTCATAGGTACAACTGTCCACCTCAGAAACCCTCGCAGCCCGGACAAGGACTGAGTCAGTGAAACTAGAGCTGAGTGAGACCCCACTGCTGGAAGTCTCCCAGCCACCCAGGTGCGTAAGCATTTTTGCACTACAGCCGAGTTAATGCAAATGGAGCCCCGTGAAGCTCTGCCATGGACAGAGATCACTAAGATCAAGAGCCACACTCACCCCAGCCAACTTTGGACTCATGGCGACAGCTTCCAACTGACTCCAAGCCGGCTCTGAATTTAGTTTCCGCTAGGCCCAGGGCAGCAGAGGTGCTGACTGGCAAAACACCTGGTCATGGACAAGGCCAATTCCAGGAGATAGAAGCTGATGCCAGAGGCTCAGCAACTCCAAGGAGAAACAGCTGACTGGGCCAGCAGTTGCTAGCCATCAAAATCCCACAGCTGTTGTAAACTGCAGAAACAGTGTGGGAATCTACTCAGTAAATTACTACCAGACTACAGTTGGAGAAATAATCCAATACAGCACTTGCATTATTTGAGAGGTTTCAAATTCGGGGAATGCTTTGATTGCTTAGGAATGAGCCACATAACAATTACAGGACAAATTCACTTCAGGGTTTCCAGTGTGACCCACGCAATGTGACTATGTGAGAGACACTCAAAAAGAGAGTCATGGAGAGGTTGCAGGCTAGACATAGACTCACTGAGACGTATGAGCTCAAATTGGGAAGGACCTGGGGTCCTTCTCTCTGAGGTGGTAAACTGGCTCTTACTAGTTCGGCTTTCAGAAGCAGCTAGTTCTCACAGTATTGGGATTAAATCCAGCAGTTTGCTTGAGCTCCCACCTCACTGACTACCCCCAGCAAAGGGATCAGTCATCTGATTGCTTTTCCAATCTACCAACATGAGCGAGAACATGCCTTAGATTTGACAGTTGCCAGAGCCCTGGGAGTATGGACAGAGGGGATTCTAGGCAAGTGTGCAAAGGCTGTAAAGCTATGCAAAGAAAACCAAGGTTGATAGATTCCAAAAGTGCATATCCTGGAAAGAAACTATTCATGCAAAAGGAATACTGGACTCATTTCTTTCCTTCACTGGTTTTTTGGGGGTTTGAGTTTTTCCTTTTAGTTTTTACTGATTATATTCCTCTCTTTTTTCTTTTTTCTTCTATTCCTTGTTCTATTCTGTGACTTTTATCTAATTATACTGATTACCTTTTACATTTTAATGAGATCCTTTATCTCACTTGTGGTGTACTAATGTGGTCCACTCGAGCAGGAACACCCAGCTGGACTGAGTTGCTGTGGTTTTGGGCATAGAAGATCCATCTGAGGATGGAGAGAATGGGAGGAGAAGATAGGGCTGGGTGTTCCCCAGGAGAAGCTCTGCTGCGGCTGGTTCTCCCGAAGGGAGCTCAGGGCCTTGCTGTCTTCGAGGATGGCTGCTGTTGCTTCAGGGGAGCTCTGGTCTTCATCTCTGCTGCGAGTATCATATCCTGGTTCCAGTGAAGATTTCTTCAGCCATCATCTGCAGACAGGGATGTACATGGGACAGTGCTGGGGGCTCCCAGCCCTTGATTGGATCTTTTGGGTCTCCAGGGCATAGACAGACATTCTGCGTTCTTCCTGCATTTGGCTTATGGGTGAATGTTGTAACTGCTCTCTTGCAAACCATTGCCTCTAGAAAGGCAACTAATACATCACTGTCCTCTCCTCCTTCTCATCTTCCATATCTTAAATTTTCAAATTTTCCTTCTTAAGGCTTTTTTCCCCCACATTTCTGTCTTTACTAGGATAACCATTAAGATTTATTAATCTTTGGATAGCTAAGTCTATGTTATTACTGTTGAATAATTTCCATTGTTAATGGAGGTATGATTGTTGCAATTAGAATTTTTAACACACTGGTAATGTGTGGAAGGAACAGATTCATCAACAGAACTGAACAGAAAACATAGAAATGATTTATGTCTCTACTTATACATTTATATTGATATTTTACAATGCATACATATATCTTGCATTTCAAGGTGGTAATTAAAATCAGTAGAGAAATAACAAATTACTTTTGTAATGGTAAAAAAATAAATTACTGTAGGAAAAAAATCTTGTTAATATACTCCTATTTGGTGCCAAATAAATTCAAGAGTCTTTAAATAGTTTCTGAAGAAAAATTTAAAAAGCAAAACGATGATGGATGCATTTATTTAATTACAGATTGGGAGGAGCAAGTAAAAAATAAGAAATTAAAATAAGAATTGTATTTATGTATCTATTTATTTTATGGCACTGCAGATTCGGATTCATGCTGAGATACATCTCCGACCCTTTTTAAAAAGTTACACTTTGCGACAGGGACTCCGAGTTGCTAAATTGCCCAGGCTGGTCTCAGACTTGTAGTTTTCCTACTTCACCATCCCAGAGCGCAGAGATTACAAACTTGTGCCACCACAATCTGCAAACTATAATTTACTGTACCTAAAAGTTCACGTTAAATAAGTCATATGCAAAACCATCTAAAACAATCCACCATCCAGGGAAACACTTTTTAAAATACTTGCTATACAAACATTTCCATCCTTTAATATGTAAATAGTGCTTTCAAAGTTAAAATTCATATACTGAGGTACAAAATTACTATAGGGAGGTCAACCAAAATAGGATATAAGATAATATGAAAATGTATTCACCCAACTGTTAATTAAAAATACAAACAAAAGCTAAATTTTAAGTAAATGTGAAGGAAATAATAGTCTCCTGCAAGGCTGGTGAAAGTGCCTGTTTCTGAAGGTTTCTTCCATAATATCCATGAAAATACATTAGGGTATAGAAAGCTTTGGACCCAGCCACTTTACTCAGAATTAATTTGCTTTAATCACGAAACAATAAATTATGTACTATGATCGATCATGTGTGTAATGTCTCTCTTACCTTCTGAATTTTAGAAAAAAGAATGTTGGCACCAATGAGAAAATGGTGAATGCCACAAAATTCAATGAGTAAAACTAGGCTATTCCAGCAAGATATGGTAGTACATAGGCATAAAAATTATCATAAGCTATTGGTGTGTATACAAATATACAGATCATATTTCGTGGTGTAAGGAAAGCAGTTAAAGAGAGATAGAGATAGAACAACCCTATTTTTCTCATCCACTTTAGTTAATGGGTAGAAAAATATGAAATAAAAGAAGAAAAATATGAAATATTACAAAAACCACTCTATAATTTTTGTGGCCCTGACATTTACACAAACAAGCACATCAATTTAAAATATTCAAACTACATTTTGTAAAATTATGTTGATGTAAGTACAAGTATAGCGATCTTATCTAACGAAAACTTACTTCTTCTTTTAAGTTCTTTTCCTTTACATTCTGATTTTAGGAGGAATAAAAACGTGCTCCCAAGCCACTAAAATATTACTCCTAGTGTCCCACAGCCTGACCTGGATTTGCAAGCACGTTCCTGCCAGGCCCGGTCAGGTTTCCTGTGCACAGTTCTGAGAGAGCCAGCTGCTACAGCAGACAGGTTCCCTGCGACATCGAGACTGGAAAACAGGGCGCAGGAGCAGAAGCAGGCGGCCTCTTCCCTCCTCTCCCTCCGGCATCCCGGGCGCGGGCGGCAGCTGGGACACGGGAAAACCTTGACTTCCGCCCTAGTAAAACTTTGTTCCCGGCGGACACAACTCTCCCTGCAAACCTCTTCAGTCAGGACCCCACTTCAGGGCTTCTGTGGCTTTCTCTGCATTGTCCAGTTCTATCCTGGATTCTGCTCGTGTAGCTTGAACCCTGGTCCAGCTGGATTAGTTGCTCAGTCCCACATCCTACACGCGTCCCGCATTATTTACAATGACCCCAGACTGCTTTCGGTGGAATCCTGTTAGGATCGTGGAGAACAGAGTCCCCCTCGCCCGGCGTTCCACACTAAGGACGTTCTAGTCACTGAGTCCCAAACTGCTCTGAGGCTGTAAACCCAGTTTGTCCGCGCAGCGTTCACACTCCCATCCGATCCCGCTTCTGCAGTGGGAAACCACGCTGCCGCGCTCCCTAGATTGACATTTGTTTTCTGATAAAACAAAATTATTCTTATCACTTCCAGTAACTGTCATGAACATTTTACACGGTTGAGGTTTTCCTTCAGTGGATTTCTTTTCACCCAAGAATCCAGAGCAGACTTTCCTGAGTCACCCACGATCCCACAGCCCCGACACTAAGAACGACCTTCAGCATCACACAGGTTTTCACGCAAAAATCTGACAAATACATGCAAAGCCATTTTGTGAAGTTACAGAAAGGTAATAAACATAAGCACAGGAAAATTGTTCACAAATAAAAATTACAACCAAACGTCTGGACAGAAAAATAAATATGAGATGGGAGCAGACACCTTTCTCAACAAGGAGGCTGCAAATCTTAAACCTCCCAACCTTCCCCCGATGCAGGCAGCTCCACAGGCAACGTTTGGGGCTCCAGCAGCTGAAAATCACCATCCGCGATCTTGTTTTCACCGACCCCGCCTTTGCACACAAGATCACAAGAACTCTGCTAGAATCCTGACTCTTCACCTCACCAGTTTATCGCCTGTAATTCTAGTGCCCAAACTGACATTGAAAATATCTGAAAGCAAAAGATTTGCACACATCCCCTGAAGCAGAATCAAATTGGAAGGCACAAAAAGCTTATAGAACACTTATTCTGGGCCCAGCTGCAGCCCCAGGAGGCAGGGAGCACCCCCCCGCCCCCGGCATGAAATAACGATGTGCAAAGACCTGAAAGAGTGACTGAATATTCAGTCAGAAGCCTGTCAAAGCAGCTGGTGTATAAATAACAGTGGCCACACTGTGGGAATATCAGGAAATATGTGCATAATGAGAGGGACATTAGCCTGTCCCTAGACTAGAAATTTTGGATAAGACAGTTTGTTGCAGCCAATTAGAACTAACTTGAGTCTGGTGACTTTGATTGGGCTCCTAAGTGGCATCACTAGAAGCCGAGCGCTGCCAGCCCGGGCAGGAGAGATAACGTGGATGGTGGAATCAGGAGGAGAATAGGTTTCCCTCAGCTTCCAGACTACAAAAATGAAACACACTATGCTCCCTTTTCAATTCAGAAAGGATAAAGGAAAGAAGGAAGACACTGAAGTAGGGACACTCCTATGGAGATGCAGGTGGAAAGGACAAAACAAGAACACAGA
>PVJO010028396.1:0-18210 GCA_004026905.1 Hystrix cristata
AGCAAATAAGTTCTCTTTTGTGCTTTGAACCAGTTTGACTTGGGTATTTGATATTTAAAATAAAAAAGTCTTAATGCATCGGCAAAGTATAATCTCTACTTCTTTTTTGTCCTTTCTAGTCTTGGATTGTTGCAGTGCTAGGGCTTTGAGGAAGCAGGTAAGCCCTCCAGAGAAGCAGCTGGATTTTTTTTATCCTACACAATAAAAAAAAACAAAAACAAAAACAAAACCATGGATTCCCAAATGAAGTAACGTAACACTGGGATGAGATATCTATCTCTATCTCTATATGACATACATCATATATATATGAGATATATATAAAATTCAATTTTTAATTGATGCATGATTGTACATATTTACAGGGTGCAACTTGATATTTCATACATGTATATAATATACAATGATCCAGTTGAATAGTTACACTATTGCCTCAAACATTTATTATTTCTTTCTTTTTGTCTTTTTTTGGAGGGGGTGCTGGGTATCAAACTCAGGGCCTTGCACTCGTGAGGCAAGTGCTCTACCACTGAGCTAAATCCCTAACTTTTCTTTTGTCTTTTTGAAATAGTGTCTTGCTATATAGTTCAGGCTGTCCTCAAACTCACCATTATCCTCTTGCCTCAGTCTCCCCACTGTGGGATTAGAGGCGTACACCACCACACCTAGCTAGCTGCCTTATTATTTCTTTTTCTTTCTTTCTACTTTTTTTTTTTTTAACAGGGTCTCACTACGTAGTTCACGCTGGTCTTAAATTTACTACGTAGCCCAGGCTCGCCTAGAACTTGCAGCAATCCTTCTGCCTCAGTCTTCAGACAGTGGGATTACAGGTGTGTGCCACCACACCTTGCTAGCTGCCTTATTATTTCTTCCTCTGTATCCACAGCATGGTCATGTGCAGTGTGTAGTGTTAGCTAAGCTGGACTACATTCCCCAGAGTGCTTCCACCTGTATGTTTTGATTGAGGTCAAGGGAGATTCCTGCAGCAGTCTCAGAGGGCGGAAGTGGAGAGGCAGCTATTCGTAGCTCACCCTCCTTGTCTGCAGTCTACTGGTTTGGTGGCCTGCATCATCTGTCCTGAGCTAGTGTGTGTGCAGCTCCGTGACAAGGGACCAGGCTTCTTTAGGACACTTGTGTCTTATGCTTGGAGCCAGTGAGAACCAGCACACGCTGGGGTCCAGTCTGTCCCGCAGGTACCAGCTTGTCAGGCCCCTGCCCAATAGATACCTTCCTCTCTTCCCCACGGTGCAGAGAGGCTGAGCTCCAGTGCCCGGCCCCAGGCCAACAGCTGAGAGGCTCAGCCTGCTCTCACAATTGTGTGAGCCAAATCCTTGCTTATAATAGGAAATACACAATGCATGGAATGATATTAATTATAGAATATATCATACACTTTGTAAAATGTGCACTAGGTATGATATATAATGCGCAACATGCAGTATGTATGCTCACATGCACACATATACATACATGTCTCCACTTCTCCTGGGTTCCAGGGGTGCACCCCAACCCGTGGTAACCACATACACGCGTTGCTCAGTTACTGGCCTTCACCCTGGCATCATATTCCCCTCCCATCTGTCACCCAGTCAGTACGGCACAGCCACCGCCTCTGGCAGTCACCCTCCACATCCTGCACCTGGTCCCTGTTTACCTCAGAGTTGCCGCAGTCTTCCCTGATTTGCAAATCCAATTTGCATTCTGGTGACTTAAATATCCTCCGGAGGTGAGCTGTGTCTGAGCAAAAGTTTCGCTGGTGTCTAAGATTAGATTTAGGTCCACGTTGGACCTGGCAAATATTCACCTGTTCTTCAGGCTTGCTTCTTTCTCTCCTCTCCCTGGAAGGCTCTTCATGCAACTCTATGGACCAAGATGTCTTAATTTTTTCAAGCTCCTGTGACAAACACCACAGACCAGGTGGCTCAAATAATACACATTTAATTCTTACAGTTCCGGAGGGCAAAATTGCAAAGCTATGGTGCCAGCCTGGAGAGGTACTGATGAAGGCCCTCTTGCTGGCTTTTGCGTGTGTGAGCCTTCCCACTCTGTCCTCATGTTCGAGAGAGCTTTGTCACCTCCTCTGACACTATTCCCATCGCAAAGGCTGCACACTCATGACCTCCTCTGAACCCAGGTACCTCCCGAGAGTTCCCTCCGAATGCCGTCACATTAGGGGTTGAGGCTTTAGAAGGCACACAGCAAACTTGAGATAACTGTGTGACTCCCTCATCAAGGAGGAGACACTGCAGCCAGGCACACTTGTGGACAGTATGCTGATGACGCAGACAGAGTAAAACATGGCAGCTTTCTACACAACAGCAACCCTATTCTCTGCTAGTCGAAATGCCCTTGAGCAGAAATGTCCTTATGTAACTTCACATATTATACTCGTCCCTCATTATGGTTTTACTTTGTATGATTTTAGTTATCAGTGGTCAAGCATGGTCCAAAAATATAGTACAGGTACAAGAAATTTTGAGAAGTATCCACATTCATACAAATTCTATTACAATATATTGTTTTGATTGCCCTGTTTTATTGTTGTTACTCTTTTACTCTGCCCAATTTATAAGTTAAACTTTGTCACAGGCATATTTGTGTAATAAAAAGCATAACTAGGGTACCATCCACTGGGGATCTTGAAATGTAGTCTCACAAGTAAAGGAAGATGACTGTATTTTCTTAGTCCCAGACATAGTGAATTTCATCATCCACTGGGAGTATAAACCAAGTAGGTAGAATTACTCTTTCTGTCCCAGGTGGGGAGAGGGCCTCTAGCCGTCACACATGGTGATGTGTCTGCCCAGCCCCAGGGGCCAAAGTTGGATGGACCAGCTATGGACACCTGACACAGGCTGGGCCAGTTAGATTCTTTTTCCTGGGAACTTGGCTTCTTACAAGGAGACAACGTAAGTTGCTACAGTGGCAACATGTCAATATGGTACCACAGAATGATTTCAGGCACGAGTGATTGGCATGCAATCCACCTGGCTTACCCAGAAAGGAACTTACTGACTTTCTGTCTGTGATCATTAATTGTGATTTGTCAACTTGATTTGAGTAAGAACCACCTAGCAGATTAGTAAAGTGTGTGGTATATCTGCAGGTGATTGACATATAAACCACAAACTGGTGAGGGAGGACTGGTCCCAGATGTGGGTGGCACCAACCAGTAGGCTTCTACCCTGGATGGACTAAAAAGGGAAAGAAGGAAGTCTTCCTGTTTCTCCAGAAGAGCTCTAGTCTTCACCATTGCTTTTGGATACTGGTCTCCAGTTCCTTCAGTTTCCCCTCACAGGCTCTTGGGCATTCTGACACAGACGTACACCAGTGACTCTATAGTGAGCTTCAAGCCTTTGACCTTTGACTGCTCCTGGGTCCTCTGGCTCTCCAGTGCGCAGAAGGCCATTTTAGATTTTTTTTGCCTAATTCCAAAGAGCACCATTTGACCCCTCACCTTCTGACCCTGTAAGCCTACCCAATAAATCCCTTGTACAACTATTACATTTTGTGTCATGTCTTTTTCTGGTGAACCCTAACTAATGCCCTGATTGCCTTAGTATAAGCCAATCAGCACGTTCCAGCCTTCTGACCAGGGTGACGGGCTTCTTGCTAGTCATATGACACAAAACCCACCATCCCTGCTAAGGAGAATCAATCCTCTATTTGGTTGGAACTATCAGAGGAGCACACTTCCACTTTCTTTCAGCATGGATGTGAAGGGTAGCAGGGCTAAATTGTGGCACATGTCTTATGAGCTCATGGGGCCTGAGCATGGAACAGACTCAGGGAAACAGGGCCCAGAAATCCAGAGATAGAAGTTCCATTCCTGTGAAATTCCCCGAGTCCTGGATCAAGCTATACTTGAAGCAATAGTGCCCACTGCGTTATTTTCTGCTAGCAAAGAAATTCTTTTTCCTCTTCTTAAGCTGATTTGAGGTAGGGTTTTTGTCACTTGCAGCAGAGAAGTAGCATAAGAATTGCAGTTGTGGGAAGTTGGGTTTGAGGAAAAGTGTCAGGTAATCTAGAAGACGGAGAGGCTGCACTATAAACAGAGACAGGTTCTAAAACTCTAGTAGGCACACTTTCTCCCTTTTCCGAACCCATAAAGTACTTTGCTCCTCTAGTAAGCGTGGCATATATCACACATAGTCTTGAGTTACAATTACAGTTCTTGTGCAGTAGGTACACATTTCACAGCCATAAAACTCTGGTGTACAGAATGTAAGTTTCTTTATGGTTTTATAATTGAGTTTAATTTAGCTCACAAATCATTTCTGCTATTGGTGAAGAATTTAATTTTGCCAATCCCAAGCATTCCTGGTAGTCCTGGCTTAAAATTTGGTATCTTTGGGGGGAGGATAATCAGCTCAGGATTTCAAATTGTTTCCCCCAGAGAGATCCGTATCCCAGCAACCACAGCAGGGAGACCAACCCTCTGGTCTGAGAGCTGACCTCTGACCTCTGACCATGGCAGTGGCAGGTTGTGGTTGATGCAGCAGAGCTGGCAGCCTCCCTGCTGGGCTCTGTGCCCGCCTAGCTCCTTGCTTAGCTTCTGTGGACTTAGCCAGCTCTTCCACCATCTCCAGCTTGGGTTGCCTCCGGGGTCTCTGTGCCACAGCAGAGTCTGGTCCCCATCAGTCATGCCACGTCTTGTCCCTCAGGTTTCCTTGGCATCCCATTCCGACATCTGGGGACCTATGGGTCATCTACATCCCACAGGTGTGAAGAGTGAGGGGTGGGGTCAACCAGGTGCCCATCTGCCCAAGTCATCTCTGCTGCCATTCCTGGGCTCCTGGAACCACCTACAATGCTTAATTTTATGTGCCAGTTTGATGGGACTAAGGGATGCCCAGACAGCTGGTCAAAAGTTATTTCTTGGTGTGTCTAATGTGTCTGGCTGGGTGTTTCTGGAGGAGGTTAGCATTTGAATTAACAGACATCCCTCCCCAGTGTGGGTGGGTGTCATTTTGAATGCTGATGGTCTGAATGGAATAAAAATGTTGTAGGGTGCTTGAGCTGGGACATCAATCTCTGTCCTTTGCACGCCTGATTCTCAGAGCATCAGATCTAGATTGCAGTTTATACCAAGAGGTCTCTGGCTTCGAGGCCTTTGAGAATGGCACCACTGGCTTTCCTGGGGCTCTGGCTTGCAAACAGCAGAACATAGGTCTTCTTGGACTTTCCGTAATTGCATGAACCAACATCTCAACTCACCTCATCTCATGTCTTTCGGCCCTCTTCCTACCTCTCCATCACCTATGTGTGCGGTTCTGTTTCTCCGGAGAATCCCGGGTGACACATGGCTCACATCTCAGGACAACCGAGCTCAATCTCGAGGAGGCCGCAGGGCTCACCCCGTCCTGTGCTTCTTCCTGAGCTCTGCAGCCTCATCCAAGAAGGAATTCTGTTCCCGCTGTGTGCTGTGGGCTGAGTGCTGTGGTCTGCATTCCTGCAGGCTGGCTCCTGATTTCCCTTGGAACACAAGAAAAACCTTTCTGTCACCGGTCTCGAGTCCGGAGCTGGAAACCTGGTTTCCAAGACCACGCCTGTGTTCTTGATTCCCAGAATTGGTCCACAGTTTCCAGTCAGAGTGTTTGCTTGTTCCTTTTTGTGTTCTGTTGCCTCTTTGGGGCCACCTTTTCCCCGAGGCCACAAGTCCCAGCCTCATAGTTTTGTTTTAGTCAAGGAAGGGCTGCAGGGCAAAAAAGAAAACTAAAAAGAATGACCAGGAAGGGAAGCCAGGGTGGTGCTATTTCACAACACGCCCTGGCTCTCAGAGGGAGCGCTGCGCCCTTCTCCCAGCCCCGGGAAGCACCTGGCCCCTGGCTCCTCCTTTGGGAGTGCTGCCCCTTCTGCAGTCTCTCTGACACTCTCCGGGGGGGCCAGACTGTCATGTCCTGAGAAGCAGACCAGCACGAGGAATGCCCCTTCAGACAACATGTCCTCCTTTGGGCCACCTGGCCCTGGGTAGCGGTTGTTCATTGAGCTGCTGGAAGTTGGTCTTGGTGTTTTATGTGAGCGGCTGTCTCATCAAAACCCAACAGTGAGCCCCCTGTGGTGTCATTCGGGGTGTGGTGGCATCTGAGCCTCTTAAGGGTGTGGCCTCCTAAGTCATTCTAAAGTTTCTGGCCAAAAAGATTTGTTGCAGTTCCAGCCCCTGGTGCGTGAGGAAGAGACTCTGCAGATGTAAAGGACCAACTGGATTAGGGGTCCTGAATCTAATGACCAGTGTCCTGGATACACAGAGACACAGCGCAGAGGGGAAAGCCATACAAGGACAGGGGCAGAGGCCGGAACTCGGGTCTCCAGGCCAAGGAACGCGGTGCCTGCCACAGAGCCTTGGAGAGAGCCTGATTTCCCAGTCCTCCCTCTGAGAACTGTGCACCAGAATGGCTTTTGGTGTTGAAGACCCGCATTCTGTGCTCCTCTGCGACAGCAGCAGCCCTGGAGGGCTGAGAGGCCCAGGGCCTGGGACCCTGACCCATTTCCACTCCACCCTGAGGAACCCTGAGTGCTTGGGACGTCACGGGAATCCAGCGGTGGTCAGATGGAGGGCACCCCTGAGCAAGTCCCCTCTACTGGAAGCTGGTCAGAGCTGCTGTCCTTGGGGACCAATTCATGTTAGCCAGGAAGTTTTGCTGGAGCCCTGGTGGGGACAGCAGCTGCAGCCTGCAACATGGGCTCCCCGCCTCCTGTGGGGCCAACCTTGAGCAGGCTTGGCTCCCAGGAAGCTGACCACAGGGTGAGGCACGGTGGGGCCGTGACTCTCCAGCTCTCCGTCCCCAGAGCGGCTCCTGGAGAGTGAGTTTCAGCACAGCTTCCTCCCCAGCTGCATCCAGGAAGTGCAGGAGGCCCTGGCGGAGATCAGTGCTTCTCTAACAAGCTCCTGGGGCAGCTGCTGCCACAGATACGGGGACCACACTTGGGGACCCGGGGGCGTGAGCTGCACAGGTCGATGGGACCTCAGTGAGCCTGGGCAGGGCACATGTGCTGGGAGAAGTTCACTGAACGTGATTTGCACATGGGATTTGGGAGGTTGGGCAAAGCATCCAAAGAAATCTGTGTGGAGAGTGGAGGGCTGTGGGGTGCAGGGGCAGATCTGGTGTGATTTAAAGGTTGACTGGGGGCCCAGCCCTTTGACCTGGGTCTCTGCCCTAAGAGATGAGACACTGAGGGCAGAAGCCCCAGGAGCTCTTTGTCTGGAGGTCTCTGCGACCCAGCAGTGTCCCCCTTGCCATTCTGTGGGGCAGAAGAAGCAGAGATGGCTGGAGAAAAGTGAGGGGGCACTGGCTTGTGTGCGCATGGGTATACCTGCCTGTACGTGGGTGCATAGAAATGTGTACATATGTGTGCACATGTGTATGTGAACATGCATGCTCCTGTGTGTAGCACACACATGTACAGATGCCTGCTGTGCATGCACGTACATGTGCATGCGAGCACACACACACAGATGTGGTCACAGCTTGGGGAGCGTTTTTGGCTCTACCTCTACCAGCAGCAGCAGCTTCAAACACAAAGGCTCAGAAAGCTCCACCAGACGCTCGTGTGGGAGCTGTTTCTATTTGAGTTCTTGCCTCTATTGTGCAGAGATCTATTTTTGTATGAAGGCACTCAACTCCTCCTTTGTGGGTCCTGAAGATTCCGGGTTTGCTGTTTCCAACTCTGCTCTTCTGCCGGCCCAGTCCCCTCCAGCCTTTCATCCTGCTCTGCCTCTCTGCCTTTTCTGTGTCAATTACACAAGAGAAGCTGGACTCTTCTCAGCTTTTGTGGCTCACCTTTGTGATCCGTTGTTCTGTGGCTACAGATCTTCTACTTCACAGAGAGGCGATTTGAATTCTCTGATTTTTTGTTCACAAACAAACCTGGGCCTGGAGCCCTGCCTCTCCCAGCCAATGTACTGCTTGTGCTGTGTTGTCTGCCAGCAGGTGGCAGGGTGACCATCCTGCTGGTCTCTGTAACAGATTCCGGGGATGCACAGCAAGCACATGTCAGCTCCCTGCTCTTGTACACATTACAAGGGATGGGCCTTGGGGTCCAAGGCTGAGTTAATCGCTTTGCTCTTTCTGGTACATCCCCAGCACCTCTCTCTGAGATGCTACTCTGCTGTTATATGAGGTGTGATCGAAATATATGGTGAATATTTAAAATTTAAAGTTATTACTTAAAAAGATACATCATCATTAATCCCCCTCAAAATTTTCTCCCTTGTTTTGAACACACTTATCCCATTTTGCTACTTTCTGAAGCAGTTCTGGAAGTCGCCTTTTATGAGCATCTTTAGTTGTGCTGCCTTGATGTCCTGAATCAATTCAAAACATTCACATTTCATGGTCACTTTGACTTTGAAGAAGAGCCAGAAGTTGCACCGTGCCAGAGTTGGTGAACAAGGTGGATGAGAACACACCATAAAAATTTTTAAGAGTCTGGTTTTCTGTTGGCTGACACTCGGTAGCATCACTCGCTATAGCTCTGATCACACCTCATAGAGGCACTCAGAGCTGCTTCGGAAAGTGAACAGAATGATGAGGCGAGTGTGTTCAAAGCGAGGGGGATGCTTTCGAGGGGATTCGTGGCAATGTGTCTTTAACTGTAATACATTTAAACATTGACTGTATATTTCAATGACCACTTGTATTTTGCTCCATTTGGTCCATCTGTGCCAGTGCCCTCTCCACTTTCCTGTCCTCTGTCCTCTGTCGCTACTTATTCTAACAGGTTCTGTCAGGGTTCATGTCTGCAGCTGATATAAATGGAGCCCCATCTGCACTCCCCCAGTCAATACTGGTCTGATCAAATAGCTACTTGGGACCAGAGTAAGACGGGACCAGCACGCAGAGCAGTCTCATGCGTGTCCGTGTGCCCACGCACACGCTATGTATTCAAGTATTTGCCACTGGAACAGCGTTCCCATGAAGCTCCGTCTGTCTGTGTATATTACTCACTTTCCTGTTGCTGGGATGAAATACCTAACACTCACAACTACAAGGAGGAGAGCTTGATGTGACTCACAGTTTCCAAAGGATTAAGTCCATGGCTGGCTCCAAGTTCGAAACAACATGGCTGAAGGGCCTGGTGGATTGAAGGTGCTCAAGCCATGATAGTCAGAAAGCAGAGCCAGAGAGAGACAAGGAGGCCAGGGACGAGAATACACCCTTCCAGGTTGCACCCCCGGGAGCCACTTCCTCCAACCAGGCCCTGCCTCCTAACTGCGCATTCAGCTAATCCATTGATGAATATAGCATCTCCGTGATTCGATCACCTTTCAAAAGTCTCAACCCTGAACATGTGAAACTTTTGGGGGCCATAACAGTCTCTGATGTAACCTTGGTGCTGTCTAGTGGTCCCACCACCATTCTCTAGTGGGTGCTGCCTGTCTCTAGCAGGTGCTGCCATTTTATGCAGCCACTTCTGTCGTAGCTTCTTCCTCTATGTGACCACAGAGAAGACTTTAGTGGACATCCTGTATCAGGGCGCAGGAGTACTTAGTGTGAGTCCTGCACACTCCCCCGGAGCTGTGCTGCGGGAGCACCTGCCCACCAGCCTGTCTCCCCACATCCTCTCCCATGGCAGAGAGGGTCCCTCTCCCCACGTTCCCATTCAGAGACTGGCTTTTCATCACTGTTTGCTTTTACTCTTCATTGTAAAAGAAAGTAAGCCCTTAGCATATCTGCATGTACTTGTTGGGTACTTCCCCTTTTGCAAACCACCTACTATTTTTTTTAATAATTTATAGAGCGTCTTTGTTTATTCTAGACATGAATCCCTTGTTGTTTTATACAGTGAACATATCTTCTTCAAGGGACCATCTGTCTCTTTTCCTTGTTTATTGCATCCTTCATTGAGTGGAAATCCTTCAGAGTTACTGCCTTATGCTCTTGCTGTCCCACAGAGATTTTGCTGAAATGACTTGTTTATAGGTGACTTGGCTTTTTATCACAGTTCCCTAACAGGATGCAGCTGAGTCTGTGGGAGGTCATGTCAAAGGACAAAATCATGCCCACCTTTTCTACTGGTCCCTAAGATCCAGCTTTTGCTCTCTGAGCTTGAGGCCTTTTCTGGAGCTTTCTGGCTCCTCGTGAGGAGGGGGTCCTGGGCAGCTGTCCCTTGTGCCCTGGAGGTACTCTGACTCTCTCAAACTGCACAGAAGACGTGTGTCAGGAGGCCAAGCTCGTCCCCACACAACAGCAGGGACAGCAGGAGTGTGATTCCTCGGCAGCCCAGGCCCTCCAGAGACTTTTCATCTTGTGAGTTGCAGCCGAGGCCCAGTGGGTGCCATGCTGAGTGGCTGGATCTGTGTCCGAGGCTGAGGAGGAGGCCTTTTCTTGGTGGGTCCTTGGAGACCCGTCGGGCTCCTATGGAGGATGGTGCCTTTGTGGCAGCTTCTTGTATCTCGTTATAAACTGACTTGGGTCCCCCTGGAAAAGATGTATGCAAATCCTAACCCCTGATATCTCAGAATATGACCTTATCTGGTGTATTAGTTACTTTTCTAGAGTCAAAAGTTTGCAAGAGAGCAGATTTAATACAGGACAAGGACAAGTTACAACATTCACACGTGCAAGCCAAATGCGGGAAGAGTCCAGGACATCTACCTATGCACTGGAGACCCGAAAGATCCAGTCCAGGGCTGGAAGCCCACAGCACTGTCCTGTGTACATCTCTGTCTGCACTAAAAGGCTGAAGAAATTGATACTGGAGCCTGGATATGATGCTCATGGTGGAGATGAAGACCAGAGCTCCCTTGAAGCGAACAGCAGCCATTTTTGATGACAGCAAGGCCCCGAGCTCCTCCTGAGAGAACAGCTGAGTTCCCTTCAGGAGAACCAGCCACAACTGAGCTTCTCCTGGGAAACAGCCAGCACCATCTTCTGCTCCCGTTCTCCTTTATGTTGTGTTGGCGGCAACAATCCTCAGGTGGATCCTCTCCGCCCAGAGCCACACCAACTCAGTCCAGCTGGGCATTCCTGCCCATGTTGACCACAGTCAATCCACCACATTTGGAAATAAGATCACTGCAGATGTGATGAGTCAAGAAGAGATCACACGGATGTGGGTGGGGCTCTGAGCCACTACAACTGGTGTTCTTATAAAACGGGCTCGTGGAAACAGACCTGCAGGAAGAGCGTTATGGACAACAGTGGCTGGAGGTCCGAGTGGCCCGGCTGCAAGCCAGGGAGCCTATGGACTGCCAGCGGCTGGGAAGCATTGTGACAGGCAAGGACAGTTTGCTTACGGGTTTCACGGGGAGCGGGATTCCGCCACCACCTCCACCCTGGAGTTCCAGCATGCAGAAATGTGAGGCAGCAAGTCTGTTTTCAGCCGGTGTTGTTATGAGGCCAAAGCTACCAGTATCTGAGAGGGAGACTGAGGAATGGTATCTTTGCTGGGCGCTTTTTTGCTTTTTCTTTTCCTCTTCTTTTTTTTCTTTGTCTTTCTCTTTTCCTTCCTTGCTAGCTTCCTTCCATCTTCCCTCCCTCTCTTCCTTCCTTCCCTCTGTTCTTTTTTTTTTCCCCCCCTGTGGTACTGAGGATGGAATTCAGGACATCTGCACTGATCAACACCCCCAGTCCCATCCTGCCTTTCTCTTTTTGAGACAGGGTCTCTCTGAGTCACTAAGTTGCCCAAGCTGAGTTCAAATTTGTGATCTTCCTGCCTCAGCCTCCTGAGTGCTGAGTTTATAGGTATGCACCACCATGCCCAGCTAAATTTGCTCTTTTTTTAATTAAAAAAAAATTGTATTAGTACACGCTTGCAGTACATAACGATTACATTCATCATGGGGAGTTGGTACGTGTATATGACACGCCTTCATTCTTTTTACTTTCCTTTCCCTCCTCTCCCTTCTTCCAGTTCTTGGTCCCCTTCCATTTGCAAAAGATCTATCCCCTTGTGTCCTATTATCTATCCTTAGTTTTGTAGATTTCTTAATGTGAGTAAGATTTTTTTAATCCAATCAAACCATAAACTTTGCCAGCCCCCAGGATATTTATGTGTCCCGGTCACTTTTGTCTACTGTAACAAAGCAGTTTAGATTGGGTGGCTTCTAAACAATAGAATCTTATTTCTCACTGTCCTGCAGTCTGCGAGCCCAGGAGGAAGGTGCTGTTGGTCTGGTATCTGACAAGGGCTGCTCCTGGCTAAAAGACAGCACCTCTCACTGTGGCCCACCTGCCCCACATGACAGAAGGATTGAGGGATCCTGTATGGCCTCTTCTTTTATAAGGGCAGAGATCCCATTAGTGAGGGCTCCTAATCACCTTTCAAGGTTTCAACATAGGAGTTTTGGGGATGCAAACATTGAGCCCATAGCATGACATGTTCCTTTACTCTGAATGCCTAAGATGGATAAGAGACTTTTCAAAGTCAATTGATTTTTTTCCCACTTTTCTGGGTTGTTGCAAACTGATGTGATAGTGATTCTCCACTTAGTGTCATTGTAGCAAAGAAAATAATACAAGCAACCTGGGCTATTGCTATATGTCATAGTCAGGCCCATGGGGAAAGGGAAGAAGGCAGTGGTTACCAGGTGGTTTCAATGTAGACCCACCAGAGGACACTGCTAAAATGCTGGTCCCAAGTCCCAGGCCTGCTGAATTGGGGGTGATGGAAGGTCTTGGGTGGGAGAGATTTCTAACTTTGTTTTATAGATCTGGCAACTGAGAGTTTGCTCATGAACAGTCTCAAATCCTAGATG
Source organism: Hystrix cristata (assembly GCA_004026905.1). Classification (NCBI taxonomy): domain Eukaryota; kingdom Metazoa; phylum Chordata; class Mammalia; order Rodentia; family Hystricidae; genus Hystrix; species Hystrix cristata. Next base: position 12,701 of record PVJO010028396.1, read on the forward strand.
CTTATAAGAGGTGAAAACAATTTTTCAAATCTATATTTGTCTGTCTACAAAGCCTTCACCTTCAGAATAAAATCTGCGAGAGAGTGGGGAAAGATAGGAGAAGCAGTTTGCTCTCAGGCCAGGAGTTTCAGCTGTAAGGCCGGATGCTGGGCCCAAATTTGCTTCCCTCACCTGAGACCCAGAGGACTCCCCAGTGACACCTTGTTTGTGGTCTGTATCAGTCACCAGAGGCTAGGTCAGCTGCTGTAACAATCACTCCCAGGACCTAAGTGGCTTGAGATGACAAATGTTTCCTCCCTGCTCAAGCTGCATGGCCATTATGAGTCTGTTGCGTGGTTTCTGTGCACCCTAGTCATTCATGGACCTGTCAGTGCAATGTTGCTGCTTTGGACATTTGCCATTTGCTGTGAGAGAGAAACAGAACTCTTGGGACGGTCTGGAGCTAGTGTCCACTCACTCCTGCCCAGGGGTGACACTTGTCACTTCTGTTTGGAATGTATTGATTAGAACCAGTCTCCATGTCCCAAGGAGCTGGAAGCACAGTCCTATCCCATTCCAAGAAGCACTCGTGACTACACAGGACCACCACAGAGTCCCTCTCAGGGCTGAGATATTCAAATTTTTATATTTTACTTGTCATGAACTCTTTTGTTCATATGCATTTTGACTTTGGAAAACATTGCCCAAAGACATTATTTGTCTTGATGATTGTCTTAGTTACTTTTCTCTCATTGCTGGGACAAAATACTCAACACCCAAAGTTAGGGGAAGAAAGGTTTATTTAGCTCACAGTTTGTAGAGATTTCAGTCCACAGTCAGCTGGGCCCGAGGCAGCGTGGTATGGCAGACAGGCAGGAGGCAGCAAAGTAGGCAAGCAATGCAAGCAAGGGATTCAAGCAAGCAGCTAACCAGCTTCTTCCTGTGTCTTATATCTTATCCAGGCTACCTGGTTTTAGGGTGGGCAGTACTCCCACCCTTAATCCTAATACCCTTAATTTTAGTGTCACATCCTTGATCCCAGCAGAACCCTGCCAAACCAATCAGTGGATTAATTTAGTAATCACACACTCTAAACCAGCTATCTCTTACACATGAGGCTTTGGGGGGACATCTAGATACAAACCATAACAGTGATCGAGCTTTCTGGCACTCCCGTAAACTTTGCACCCAAGTCCTATTTTTGCTGCAAACACAGGGAGTAGTAGAGTTTGACTGAAGCTTTGTTTGTATGTTAGAGCCTTGGAGAAAAGTAGAGGGGCAGGATGTAGTTGACATCTACATAAATATTGACAGAAAAAGAAAATTGTGAGAAAGACACTCTGGCAAAAAAGAGAAGGCAAGCAGAAGGCCAGTTGGAGATGGAGATTCCCGAGGTGTGGGCTACTCTGAGTCTTCATTTTGTCAGCACGTTGTATAGGAAACCATTCCGTGCAGTTCCCCCAGTAACCTTCCAAGTACATTATGAAGACAATTAAAATCCGCATCCCAGAACCACAAAGTTTCTAGCGATTGGGTGAAGGTTAATCAGTGTGAATTGAACGAAACAGCTTCTTCAAGTGAAATCGATCGGAATCTTGATGAGGAAAAGTGGAGATTTTGGCTGCCCTGCTGTGCTTCTTTCTTTAGGCACACTGTAGAGGAAGATTGTTAAAAACATCACTGGGATCCCCTGGAAGCTTCTATTAGAGGCCAAAGAAATTGATTGTGGTAAAAACCTGGGATATTTTCTATTTATTGAACTATAAGCATATGGCAACATAACTTTGATAGTATGATTTTTCTTTAACCAGTGTCTCCCAAATTTTGTACTTGTGTAGATTTTGTGTGGGAATCTATAAAATTGACCTAGATTCTCCCTTGGCAGCAGAATTGATCTCTTCTTTTCTTTCCTTTGGGCTTGTGTGCCTTGTGAAACACATCTGTGAACTTGCCTGATGAAGTTGAAAAGAACCTGTTCAAAACCAGAATTATTTGCTAAGTGCGTTTCTGCTTTGAACATCAGCAAAACGTTCTCCTAAATGTGGGCTGAAGGGGAAGAATCTTGACCGTGATGTCGCTTTCATCTTCTGTGTTGTCTGCTTCTCAGTGAAGCCCAGTCCCCCAAGAGCACCTGCACAATGGATGAGGTCGCTACCTAATTATCCATGAAAATGAGGACAGATGGGTTTGAAAGACTCTCTTTACAAAGCTCTTGATGCACAGTGTGTTATTCTCTGAAGAAAGCTGTTTGTTATTAGAAATGAAGTTTCCTTAGGAATTTGGTCACGTGGTCTCCATGCATGTCTTCAAAACCACTTTGCTGTGGCTGGGAGCCATGTGGCGCTATGCTAGTGACTCCCAGCTAGCAGGCTAACTCCCCCGTGGCCTCCACAGGGATAATTAGCATCCTGGAGAGATGCACTAATATCTGCTCCTTGGGCTCCACCTTACTGAGGAGTCCTGCTGGCTCCTGTGGAAGAGTCATTAAAATGATAATGGCAAGTGCTACTCTCAGAAGGGCTCCGGCCACCCTTCGGGTCCCTTTGGGAGCACTGTATCCTGAGTTTCCTGCTCAGGCTCCACGCAGCTCATCAGGCAAAGAGAACTAGCATCCTGGGTTGTAAATATACGATTAGGTGAGTTGGTACCTGTACACGACACATCCTGATTCCTTTTCCTCACCCAGGGAACATGCATAGTACGTACTGCAAACAGGTACTGATAAACTAAAATAATAATAAAAAGGAAAAAAGATCAGATGAGTCTGTGCTGCACATGAGACACTCTGTAAAGTACTTCCCTAGCTGGCAGCCCGGATGGCTGCAGTTTGTAATGCTCTGCCCGGGGATTCCCTGCTGGGTGCATGTCCTCCTGCGCTGCCCTCCCTTCCCTGCCCTGCTGCGGGCTGGAGTCTGCTCTCGGACTTGGAGCTTCCTCTGGGCTCCTTGCAGCTTCTTCTGGGCCTTCACATCACAGCGCTTTGCTTACTATTGCAGTTATTTGTTTTATATACCTGACTTCTGAAACCCAATGAAAACCAAGTTTTTAAAAGCAACCTTTTTCATTCTGTGGCTACAAACACACATGCACCCAGATGCATAACACACCAAAACTCAAACCAAAGCAAAACTAAAAGTGTACAGCAGAAGCTTCTCTTTGGCAGCTACCGTTTGGGGCAGACAGAGCGCTCTGGAGCACTGTGCCATGTGTGTAGGGTCCCCACCGCTGATGTGGCTGCAGCAGTGTGGTGCTGTGGCCTGATTTGACGCTGTCCTTCGCTGGAGTCTATTGGATGCAGGCTCAATAAGCCATAAAAAGAGATCCTGTGATAATTTGATCTCCCTCACTGCAGATGTGAACCCCATGAAAAAAACCCAAGGCAGGGTGATCAATTTTGTTTGTAGTCAGTTAATTCGGAGGAATAATCATCAGAATTAGTGATTGTTTTGAGGAGAAGGGGTATGTAGGCCACTTATAAAATCCCCCTGGTTTAAAATACCAATTATTCTAAAGTTCTCTCTCTTTCTCTCTCTTTTTTCTGTCCTTCCCTCCTTCCCCTCCTTCTCTCCCTCCCTCACTCTCCATCTTGAACTTGGCCTTAGCTTTATACTTTGTGTGCGGTTCAGTTGTGAATTCAGAAGAAAACTTATAAAAATTCTATAAAATGAAAAAAGATCAATCAGCGGCACAACCCCGCACATTCTCCCATAAAAGCCTTTCTGTGGCTGCCTTGTCTGATGGAGGCAGGAGTGTGGAGTGTTAAAGGCACCGCGCCGGGGAGAACAAGTCTCGGCCTTTCAACAGCGAGCTGTGGGACTGTGGGCCGATTTAATCCTGTGAATCTCAGCTTTCTCCAGGCAAAAAGGAGATAATCGTGCCTCCCATGCTGGGTGGTAGAAAGGAAAGAGATAATGCTCCAGTAGGGGTAGCAGTGCATAAGAGCTTCATAAAAAATATTCATCGCTATCAGCATTGTCAGGCGACTTTGGATAAATGAAGAAATTGGGGGTGGGGGGAGCAGGCCAGGACAGGGAAAGCTTTAGGGGAGATGGGATTTTAAAAAATGAAGCCTCGGAAGAGCCATAGACATGGATTTCCTGAGTCTGTTTATTTGTTTTTGAAACAGGGTCTCACTGTGTACCCCAGACTGGCCTCCAGTTTGGAGCAATCCTCTTGCCTCAGCCTCCTGACTGCTGGGATCGCACAGGCGCACAACTAGACCCAGCCGGCCTTTAGTCTGTTGTGGTAAGAAAAGCCCGTGTGTGGATGTGGGTGGATGAGAGGTTGGATGGGAATTTGCCCATTCCTGTGGGAGTGGACATTCCCCTTGCCAATGTCCAGGTACATTGGACCCAAGGATGGGAATCAATATGCAACAACTTTGTTTTGTTTTAGTTTTTGGTTTCTAGAGAGAGAGTCTCACTGCAGCTCCGGCTGGTCTTGAGCTCACAGTGATCCTCCTCCCTTAGCCTCCCGAGTGCTGGGCTTGCAGGTGTGCCCCCCACCTGGCCCAAGCAGCAACTATTTTAATGTGAAGTACAGCTTTCTCCTTTATCCAGTCCCTTCTTTTTTCTTCTTCCGCCTTCTACTTCCTTTCTCCTCTTCTGTGTATAACTTGAAATTTCTGTCTGAAGCTCATTAGCGTATTAAGTGATCACTGGACATATTAAGGGAACCCTCACCACAAGGCCCCTCACAGTTTTTGCTGTTGTTGTTTTCACACGCTCTCACTCCGTCTGGTCTGCAGCACAGACTGGTATCTGAACACACAGAGTTCCTCATGTCTTCCTGCTTAGAGATGTAGGATTGAGTCTCACTCTTGGGGGCCGGAAGCGAGAACAATAAAGACCCAGGAAGATGAAAGGATGTGAGAGATTTGTTTGATGTGTGATGTGCGAATGGTTTTGCTGAAATTAAAACTCTTGCACACTATTGACACAGTTACTCTCCAATCCTCCTGCTGAATGTCTTAAGTGAATTATTGGTGGCATGAATTCTTGGTGAATTTCTCCCTCTCTAATCCCATTTACTGTACACCTCATAGCTTCCTTGTTACACGAAAACAGGATTTCTGGAAAGGAATGCGCAGGAAACTGGTATGTCTTTCTCATCCCACAAAGAGAAATTTCTAAATGCTAAAATAGAGAGACGCAGAGAGACAGGCAGAGAAACATTGATTATGCATAAATTAATCAATAAAACAGTAAAAATCCCATCACTAGAAAGTCTGGCTTTGTAAACTTTTTTCTCTCTTTTTTAAGCTTCTCTTTCTTAGATTCAATTTTTTAAAAGCTGAAGTCAAAAACTTGATACTTAGAAAGATTTTACAAATGGAATTGGGAAATCCTAGTACATTTACGCACCCTCTTCCTTGCTCCTGGGAAAATGTTTTGAATAAGTGCACATGGAAGCTGCACCTTGGGATGATTTCACATCAGGGCAAAGATCAATGGGGGTCAGTCTCACCAATGAGGCAATTTTAAATCCTCCTCAAAATGATGGATTTATCAAATTAAAAATAATATCAGGAA